>PVIU01002643.1:0-166073 GCA_004026605.1 Ondatra zibethicus
CTCCAGTCCTAAGAGAGGGCAGGTTACCCTGCCCTGTGGGAAGCCCAAGGCCCTCTCGCCTCCATCCAGGCCTAGGAAGGTGTGAATCCAAACTGACTAGGATCCCAAAAAGCCAGTACATGCAGTAGAATCAAATCCCGGTGCCATTATCATTGGCTTCTCAGTCAGTCCCCATTGTCAGTCATATTCAGAGAGTCTGATTCGATCACATGCTCGTTCAGTCCCAGTCCAGCTGGCCTTGGTGAGCTCCCACTAGATCGGGCACACCATCTCAATGGGTGGATGAATCCCTTGCGGTTCTGACTTCTGTGTTCATCTTCTCCCTCCTTCTACTCTTCAACGAAACTTATCTTTTTTGTGCTAGAAAGATAGGTTCAAGTGTAGCACAATTAACAAAAACCCAGAGCAAGAAACTGGGGCTCAACTTGAAGGTCAGAAAGCAAAACAGCCAGCCACTGGGCTCTGACCACTACCTCAGTCTGAAATGGCGATCCTGTCTCCAGGAATCCTCAGAATGAGACTGACTGAGAACTCTCTCCTTCTGTTTTATAATCCTCTCTAGAGCTGGGATTAAAGGCGTTCACCACTACTGCTTGGTTTCTATGGCAAACTAGTGTGGGATTAACTTCACCAGGATTAAAGGTGTCACCACTGCCTGGTCTGTAAGGCTGATCAGGAGAGTTGCTTTAGCCTCTGATCTTTACTTATTAAAATACAAATGAAATATTACTGTATGTATGAAATATACTCATACATCATATAACAGTGCCTAGGAACACGTGTCATCTTTCTGTCACTATGTCAAAATAATCAATCAAAAAGCAGGAAAAGTTTGTTTTGGCCACAGTTTTGAAGGCTTTGGTTCATGGTTGATTGATCCCAATGCTTGGGCTTAGGTAATGGAGAACATCATAGCAGTAGCACTTGGTGGGGGCAGGGTGTTCATGCCAGCCAGTTTCAGAGCTGTGTCCTGTTGACCTAAACTTCTCTACCTCCCAAGGGTTCCATTTTCCCAGTAGAGCCATAAGCTGAAAGTAAAGTTCCAATACATGGATCTTTGGGAAACACCAAACTTACCAACTTCTTCATTCTTTCTGGATGTCCTTAAAAGTGATTAACATAAAAATAAGGAGTTGGGAGACTGGAAGAAAAACAATATGGTTGAGTGAAAATTGTCATCAAGCATGACGCCCATCTTCCTCAGTACAGCTAGACTCAGAATATCCTTATGTAGATCAAATATCCTCTTCTCATGGATCAAGAGGTGGTTCATGGATTAAGATCATTTCCTACGCTTCCAGAGGACCCAGGTCTAGTTCCCAGTACCTATGATTCTCAGCACCTATGTAGAATGGCTTATAACTGCTTCTAAGTCCAGCTGTAGGGAATCTGCACATACCCACAGAAAGACACAACACATAATTTAAAAATAACAAAAACAATTTTAAAAAATATTCTATTTCTAAGGCAATTTTTGTTTGTTTTTTTTATATACATAAAGCTAGAAAAGACAAACACCTTGGTAGGGCTTTAATTCCAGGAGCCTTCTTTAAAGCTGCTATTTGGAATTGGTCTTTTATCTAGTATCCTGTGATTTTTTTGATCCTAGATTTTTCATTTAGGCAAAGTTCAGATACTTTGGGAAATCCCAAGAAACATGATTTAGAAAGTGTTTCTGGGGTTGTTGGTTAAATGTTGCTGTTCACCCCTAAGAACCTGAGTTTTATCTCTCAAAGTCCATATAAAAAGTGAGGTTCAGCAATGGAAGCCTATAACCCCAGCGCTGAAGAGTCAGAGTCAGGAGGATTCCTGGAAGCGCTGGTCAGCCAGTATATCTGTCATAGCTAATTCCCGCTTCAGTGAAAAACTCTGAAGATCATAAGATAAGGTAGAAAGTTATTGAGGAAGATGCTGAGCTGACTTGTGCCTCTACATTGCCATTCTCACATGCACACACATGCATGCAATCACACACACACACACAAACATATATCAAAACACACCCAGAGCAGAGTAGAGAGGGGAGGTCATCAGAACATGTAAATGTATCTCCATTCTCCTGAAATTCAGATTTAGGAGAAAGTCCCTATGGAAGTTTCTTCCCTGAAAGCCATCATTTTTGCATGAATGTGTGAAAGGCGTGAGGTATCCTCACATATACCCCAATGTGAAAACTCACTGATGTGCTGATCTTCATGGTGTGACAGCCGTATAAAGTAGTCTTCGGTCATCATCATCATCACGTAGCTCAATATCAGTTTGAAGCTGATTTAACATCCACAACTCCACCTACTTTGTGTCTGTAACATGGGGTAAAAAGTCTATGTGTCTGCATGAGGCCACTTATTTGCACCCTTATTCTGGTCACAAAATGGGCCACAAAGTTTCACTCAAAGTACTGCTTGACAGCTTTCAGGAAATCTGTTGCCACTTTTTTTTAATACTCACTAAATTGTGGGACTCAAAAGGCTCTTGTGTGAAAACATTTATCTGGCTACTCCAGAAATGAAATTTAAAATATTAGCTCCATGTGTTATTAATTAATGCTATTTAATTTTGTCAATTCATTTTGATTCTTCTGGAAGTCTAAAAAGGATGGAGTTCAAAGCCTTAATGCAAAGGTCTCACGCATGCCTCAGGAATGCCAGATTGCCTCTTTCAGCTGCTATCCTGACAAGATAGGCTTGTGTTCGATGCTATCAGTGTGGGTTTCTAGAGAGCAGAGTGGGAATCCTGCCTGACTTTCCATTTCTTCTGGTTCTCAATTTCTTTACCCGTTTGCACTGGTCCCTTTCTTTGTGATAATAGAACCAGGACTAATGAAATTTGAGGTTTCATTGTATCCTATAAAATAATTATAGGAAATGAGATTAATGATGAGCAAATAAAAATGATTGCAGGCATGTACCAAAGCAACCACCATTACCCCAAGCGATATTGAAGGGCATCTTAGGCCTCATAAACAATGTGTTCTCTTACTGCCTCAAATATCAAGGGAAAATGAAGTTGAATTTTGTGTTTCACCTGTTTTATTAATGCATCACTTTCCCTGTTCCACCCAATTCATGGGGTTGAGTGGGTGTGAATATTATCTACAGGCCTAATTAATCATGAGTTTTATTACATCACTTCCTGTGGATCTCCTAAATTTATGTTTATTGAAAACTGCATAATCCATCAAGCTAAATTTGCTATTCATTGCAAAGTGAGCTTCAGGTATGAGAGGCTTAATATGGAACCTGATAGCCCCCTACTTATTAACATTATGATTTCTCTCAGTGCTTTATGGCTCGCTTATAAATACATTTTTTGTTCAAACAGAATAGTGCATTCATAGTCACGATTGTATACAGGTACACGTTGTTCGCCTTTCTCAAACATTTGGAAGAAATACAAACAAAACCCATATGTTTTAAATATTCCACAGAATACCTTTCTCCCATTTGCTCATATGCTACAAATGTTTTTACGCTGGTACCATTCCAAAGCAGTACCACTTACACCCTTATTTTGTGATACATATTCCTAAATATATTCATAAATGCATTTCACTTATGTGTATTTTTTAAAACTAGCATTCACATCCTAATATCTCCCCTTCTCTCCCTCTCTTCCTCCCTTCCTCTTTCCCTCCCCCCTCCCTCCCTCCATCCCTCGCTTCCTCTTCTTTTTTCTCTCCTTCCTTCTTTGCTGTCTCATCCACAGAGGTCTCAAAGTTTCCAAAACCTTTGGTAAGATACTAGGGAGACTTGAAATGGCATCTTGTCCACTCCCCTCTCTCAGAACCAGGTAGGTGTTCTGCAGTTGACCCAAACTGATGAGACTGTGAACTCTAAGCGGTGATTTTTAAAATCATGTATAGCATAGATCTCATCTAACAGAAGTTGCCAGTTCTCTTTCTAGAAAACAAATGTGTATGTATATTGACAAATCTACAAAATTTCAATTACTAAGAGTCTCCCAACCCCAGCATTTTGGAAATGGTTCAGAGATCTATGGTTAATACCCCTGATTAAAAGTTAAATAAGGAAACTCAAAATGTGTGCTGGGCAATTCATTGTGTCTTGGATACTTCATAATCTGAAATTCTTATCTCTAACTAAAAGCCCTCCTATTTCAACTTGTTCTCTTCATTGAGGTCATAAAGAACAGTTAGTCACCATTACCTTTCATATTCTTGAAGGCCACTTAAGCCCCACCTTGGATGTGTCCTCACCAAGATAAATAATCCAGGCTAAGTAACTCCAGTTTGGCTATACCTTTTCTCAGAGGTCCCATTATTCAATCCTTAATCATCTTCGTTGACTTCCTCTGAATAGCCTTCAAGTTTTCCGTACTCCTCTGAGGCTAGAGATGCTGTAATTATTCCTCAGGCTCCAGGAAAGTTCTACACGCATGCCGTTTGCGCTTAGCAAACCTTGTACAGCTCCACAGCCTGGGCATGGCCCTCACTTACCCTCCTTCCATGGTAGACAGCTCAATTCATTGTTCCGCATTTTAACAGTGGACTCTGACTGCTCAGGCTGCTGGGCTTTCCATCTTCCTCCATAAAATCCTTTAACCAGGCCACCAAGGTCATAAGCTGCACTACCCAAGAGATAATTCCAAGGGCACTGTTTGCAGGCTGAGCAAGAGTAAATGGATTCACTTATGACAAACATCTACAAAAATCTGCAACTGCCTGCACTCCTTTCTTTCTTTGTTCAGTGAATATATTTTTATTTCATTTCCTTTTTAAGTTAGAAAAAAATTAAAATAAATGTACATTAAATGCTAATTTTCAAATCTATATCCTTTTATCTCTCTGGAAACTGAGGCTATGTCTTTTTTCATTGGGATTTTCCCCAAAAGGTTACCAGCTTCAGAGTAAGTAGACTAAAGTCTTCTATATCCTGACCCTATCATGAGCCTCTGTCAGCTTTCTCTGCATCACGACATTTACCATTACCTAAAATTATCTGCTCCTTTTTTGTTTGATTTTTGTTCCATACCATTTTCCCAGAGTACAGTATAAACCACCACAAAATCAAGCATTCTATCTGGCTGCCCCACCTGCTCTTGTAACATCTAAAATGGTTCTTGGAAAATATGCATATATTTCATTTTGAAAGAAACTCTTCCTCTTCCTCCTTCTCCTCCACTTCCTCCTATTACAATTTTGTTACCCCGTAATCCAAAATGTTTAAGTTACATGGCCTTAGGAAAGCACTTTAATTTCTGTGTACTTTATTTACATTGTCGGTATACATCAGAATTTCTGTGTACTTTATTTACATTGTCGGTATACATCAGAATTTCTGTGTACTTTATTTACATTGTTGGTATACATCAGAATGCTGCGGGCTTTTAAATTACTCAGCTAATGTGGAATTGAGTTACAAGCATGGAAAATTATTTTGAGAAGTAAAAGGGAATCCTGGCATATCAGTTAATATAAAAATGAAATAACAGAAAAATCATAGGCACATTAAGCATATACCAAAACAACCAGTTATACACAAAGAAGAGAAGAAGTTCTACACGGAGTAGCTTCACCTCTGGAACATCTGTCCGAGTGCTCAGGAAGCCAGAATGAATTCTGAACAGTTCTTTAGACAGAAGCACAGGAAACCAAAGAACAAAGGGGAGTTGGGAAAAGGCCCTGCACCTCCCCTTTCCCCCAGGATATAAAAAGAATTCCTACTTGCAATTTTCTTTATGCACATTGTGTTTCAATTTTTAAAAGTTTTTTTTTCTTTTGAGAATTCCTCAGCTTGCTTACGCTCTGTCTTAGCTCATGCACAATCACCAGTAGGCATAGCTGACATCCACTCTCCTCCAGGGACAGAAGAGAGGATATGCCTGTGTCTCCACAGTCAATGGGATTCCTTGGAAGAGCCTGGGGTCAGCTCTTGGCTCCTGGAGTTCTAAATCACTAGGCCTGTGCACTGCTGCCTTTATGTCTTTGAAGAGAAAGCCTTTCCATTCGCATCCTCCCCTTTTCTGCTGCTTTGGAAGGTGCCTGTGGGATCCTCAGGATTCTAAAGAAGAAAAGTGGGGTTTAAAAGGTTTTGGGAAACTATGTTTGCTGAAATCAATAGTTTGGAAAGGTTTTTGAGTGTGTTCATAGAAATAAATAATTTTTCATGGTGGTGACTTAGTTGTATAAATTCCAACACTAACACACACACACACACACACACACACACAGTGAGAGAGAGAGAGAGAGAGAGAGAGAGAGAGAGAGAGAGAGAGAGAGAGAGATAGTTTAACCAGACAATTACATCCTTACTATGTGAGATAGACTAGATATGTTCTCAGATATTCTTTCTCTTGGTTTTCATGCTGGTTAGAGCACACTAAATAATTTTCTAACTTATTAGTGGTTCACCACTCAGGCTAGAAAGGTGACTTACTCTCCCCACAGAGGCGTGAGTAGAGGGTGCGAGCACTTGGTTGTAAAGCTCGTAGACCCGATTATGGTTCGGGCTAGCTTCCCCTTGACTGGCTTAATTCACAAGATTTCCAGTGCATTCTTTAACAAAAACAGCTTAATCGAGGCTAATATATGCCAAGTAGGAGCGGGGCGGAAGAACGCCACTGAGGAGGAGCCCTGTCCGGTGGCAATGAGAGATCGGAGTGACTTACAAAAGCACTGTTTCCTCATGGGTGAGTTTTTCAGGCCAGAGCAATAAAGTCTTGGAACTAGAAAGGACTTGAGCAGCCCTTTGCTTTTATGACAAAACTATTTCCCTGCACGTTCTGAGTGCAGAGTCTTGTTCCTCTGCCGACAGTCTTTCAATCTGCAGTCTTTGCCACTTTGGGTGGATAGCTTCTAAACTGCAAGAGCCTTTAAATGCAAAAGTTGTATGTTTTTCTAAAAGTTCTCATGGTTGTCGAATTGTAGAGGACACCCTCTTATTATAATTCACACATCTGTTTGAGACAATAGTGCTATGTTCTCAGACTGTCCATTACTTTAAACTTTCATCAAATATCAACTTGAAAACATGGTATCAGCTGTTAAGCAGGTCATGCTAGAGTGAAATATAGAATGTTTTCTATGTTAAAATACTAGCCAGGAAATAATACACCATAAACAAAGTGTCCTTTGTATTTCATTGGTCCTTACTGATAATTTATTGGGCATATTGGATATGCTAAGGACCTTGCCATTTTTATTTCAAGCACACAGCTGAACTGAGGACCGAGCCTCACTTGTTATTGTAATCCTAAGCACTGACTGACTTTCCAACAGGGCTGTTTGGGGTGCTTGGGTTTTGGGGGTATTCAGGAGATGCTAAGTTCCTGCTTTTAGGGAATTTACACACGAGAGTCTACAAATTAACACATGGTTACTTAATCGAGTTAGTTAACTAAACCTATCAGACGTGATCAGATTCTATGGAAAAATATTGAACTCTGTCACTTTTTTAAAAAAAAAAATCAGTCCCAGATTCTTTTAAAGGGAAAGCCCCATGACCTGCATTTGGAATGTTATTTAAAAATAAGAGCTCACTATCCCGTATTGCTGAGAGTTTGGGACAGCAATCCCTAAGTCTGGTTCCTCCCATTTGAGTTTAACTAACAACTGAAGAAACAGGGAGAGAAGAAAGGGATAAAGGAAATATGGGTGGAAGTCTGGCAGTGAAGAAGGACCATGTCCTTAGAATGAAGAAATGAGCAGGTGAAGTGAGCATTGAATCAAGATTCCCGAGTAGATTATCCGGATGTGAGCTGGCATGCTAAGGAGGAAGGCTGCCATCCTCCCCGCAGATACGGTGGGATCTAGCACAAGCAGGGGAAGCAAGCGCCGGCATTCTCAGTCCAGAACTGCATTGTTTGGATGCTCTGACTCAAGTCTGAAGCATGACATTTCATGATCAGTTAAGCCGCTGAGCAACCACACCCTACTCTTGGCAAAAATATAGATCATATTATATTACGAGGGAGAGTACAATGGAAAGTTTTCTTCAAATAATAAATAAACACGGTATCTTATTTATAAATCTTGTCAAGATTCTTCAAGGACTTGCCCAGCTCCCTGACGAAAGCTCTGTTTGTTTGCCGTGGAAGATGCTGCAGGCAGAGGAGCTGTCTGGACATCTCACCCGCTCTCGGGTTCAGCTTCCTCAGCCAGAATCCACTGCGCAGTCCTTTTAGTGGTAAAAGTAAATGTCGGTTTATGGTTGGAGAGAGGCCAGGGTACTCCAAAGTTAGGCAGGCAGTTGTGGTGAATTCTTTATGGCAGGTGCTATGATGCCTGTGTTGTACTCTGACTTAACTGGGCGAAAATGAAATTTGAGGCAGAGTGATTCCAATTCCCAAGTTTTACTAGGTGTACAAGCATGCTTTACATTGGGGTGCCAAGGAGTCACCCCACCACCACCAGGCTTCTTCTCATAGCTTTCATAAGTTACAAAAGTTCTTCCTTGAGCAGACCTTTGAAGGTTCTGCATGACAACACCCTTCATATCCACAGAGCAGAAGTTCTCCTGTAAACAAAATCCCACTCAATTGCTAAGAAATGTATGTCCATCTCAGTAACGAAGTTTATTATATATCATGTTTTAACATGCTTTTTAATTATGGAATTGCTGATAATACACCATGGAAATCTTTTTTCTCTTTGGTGAGCAAATTAAATAACTAGACCATGGTAGTTGCTTTTGATTTGCTAATTATTGACTTACAGTAGAATTTGCTTATTTTTAGACAACATGTGCTTTTATTTTCATTAACAAATAAAATTTGCAGATCTTTATTACAGACAGCATACTTTTTTTTAAAACAAAGCCTGTGACTTTGTGAGAGGCTGAATTGAACCAATCAGCACGCAGTTTACCTCACATTTGTTATCACAGCCCTTCTGCCACTACTGACAGATCTATGCTAATGTATATCTCTATTATTGTATATATATTATATATAATAATAATGTACATATATATATTATTGTTCACAGGTAAGGTAAAGTTAGATGAATTGACTTTACCTTTTAATTTATTCTGCCCAACTTCTTTCATTAGAAACCTCATATCCCAGAATGAAATTTTAAAAGAGAATTGAACTGCATTCATTTGTGAAGCAGTGTGTTATCTGCCCTGTTTGTTGGAAATCTCAGCTGTGAAAATAACAAAGAAGTGGACCATGGCAAGGAGTCACAAGCATGGTCTTTGAGAAGTAAGGGGAAAGGGAGCCGACATTTTTGCCTCGTTGGGTAACAGGTGGAAGGTATTTAGAAACACCTCTATAGATGTATATAGATGGAGATATGTATGTTCATTTATATGAAGTCTACATGTAAAGTGTGCCTAACATGAGTACACCCATTATATATGTATGTGTTCATATTTGTTGAGTGCTGGCTATTTGCTAAGCCCTCTGGTAGATTCCCTCAATCACACAAATAGATACAATGCAAATAGGCAGCCACTTGAAACCATGAGCAGCTTAAGTCCAATGCGAGAAAGCAGACTGAGAGATGACCTCCTGGAGATTGAGTGTGGAGGCCCAGATAGCAGCCTCAGACACAGCCCTGGAGAGTACTGAGGCCCATGTGCACACATGAAACAGTAAGGAGAAGCATATCCCCAGCTCTTGCCAGCTACCCTCTGACTTTAGGATGCGATAACAATGAACTGATAAAACTGGAGATTTTTTTCAACCGCAAGAAACCAAGTATTAGACAAAGTCATGTGTTCATCATCACAGCAAGGGTCAGCTCTTTTTGACTTGAGAATTTCAAGCTGGACATAACTTGTATGGATTTTATATAGATAGATTGGGTTTCCTTTATTTTTTCCTTCTTCCTTAAAAATACTTTGAAGTAAGCATATATACCATGGAATTTATCAGTGTAACCATTTTAGGTGTACAGCTAGGCAATGCTGAATGCCTTCACACTGATGTGATGCTTATCATCTTCTACCTTCAAACTTTCTCACGCTCACCATCTTTAACTCGGAACCTTTCACACTTATTTCCCATTTCTCCAGCTCCTGGAAAATACCACTCTCCCCTCTGTCTCTGTGAATCCTATAATTCTAGGTGTACTCGGTAGGTGGATTATGCACGCCTCCATGGCTCATCTATGCTGTAGTAGATGTCAGAATTTCCTTCCTTTTTTGGTGTAGGAGGTCCTTCTGCATTTGTATTGCTTTCATTGGTTAAATAAAGAGACTGCCTTGGCATTTGATAGGGCAGGACTTAGACAGGCAGGGAAAAGAGAACAGAATGCTGGGAAGAAGACAGAGAGAGAGAGACAGAGAGCCGCCGCCATGAAACACCAGAGTCAGACATGCTGAATCTTTCCTGGTAAGCCACAATCTTGTGGTAAACACAGATTAATAGAAATGGGTTAGTTTAAGATGTGAGAGTTGGCCAAAAAGAGGATAGATATAATGGGCCAGACATTAAATGAATACAGTTTCTGTGTAATTATTTCGGGTATAAGCTAGCTGGGCAACCGGGAGCCGGGTGGCGGGACCATGACCCGCCAGCTCCTCTCATTACTACACTTTTTCAGGCTGAGTAATAGTTCATCATAGGTAATGTCCTGTTTAGTTGCACATTTGTCAGTGGACATCTGAGTTGCATCTGTCTTTGACTACTGGACACAACACTGTGTTGTACATATGTGTACAAACGCTCATTAGACTCTGCTTTCCTTCCTGTGAGGTGCATACCCAGAGATGGAGTCACTGAACCATTTCAGGATTCTTTAATTTGGGGGTAATGAAGTTAAATTTTTAACTTCAGCAGACATTGATTGGGTTCCAAGTAGGGACAGACAGGATACACTGCCCTCAAAGAGCCTACCTGAATGGCTGGGTGTGGTGGTGCACATCTTTAATCCCAGCACTCAGGAGGCAGAGGCAGGCAGATCTCTGTGAGTTTGAGAACAGCCTGGTCTACAAGAACTAGTTCCAGGATAGTCACCAAAGCTGCACAGAGAAACCCTGTCTGGAAAAAACAAAAAAAAAACAAAAATATACCCACAAAGATCCTACTTGAGTGTTCTATAATTTTAACTTTTGGCAGTAATTATGACAGTTAATACTCAGACTACCTTTTCCAGACCCCTAGAGACACATGCCATGTTTGCCATCCCATTCACTTTAGGACTGTGAGCAACTGGACAACTAGAACCCAAAGCAGACACACATTGCAATTTCACAACTCAGGTTGTCTATGTTTCTCTTCTTTCTGTATATCACCTAATACAGGAGATGGGGAAAAATTACTCCAGCTAAGTCAGCAATTGGATGAGTGAAAACTGTATACAAGAAGCCAGGGTTCTGTTGCATGTTATTTGGGTTCCACTAAGGTATTGATTGAACTGGATGATGAGGCCACAAGCCTTTCCATTTGAATGATACTGTTTCCAGGAAGGGACTCGTAAAGAATAGTTGACTTGTATAAGGAGAATTACAAAGCTTTGAAAGTTAAGTAAGTTATGACAGACAACAAAACTCAGCTTAGCCACCCCAAGAACAGTGCCACGGCACCATGGATTCACTCTGTGATTTAACAGTCTCATTCCGTGGCCATCGAGACCTGACTGCCTGTCAGAATTACAGTGATTTGCTGTCGTGGTTGTTGCTGCTGCTGGTGGTCGTGGTGTTTATAACTCATCCTCTCCCGAACAAACGGAAAACCCAATCACAATGCAAAACTGGACAGCAATGGGATAGGAAGCCACACAACTCAGATGACGAAAGGTGAGAGCAGGGAATATAACTTGGGAAGGAGGGAAATGAAGCAGCTGAGCCCAGCTACTGTTCTGAGATTCCTAGGAAAGGAGAGAGAGCGACTCGCAGAGCTGTGCTTCTTGTTACAAAAACAACAAAAACAAAAACGCTCTAAGAGGTAGTGCCTATGTTTGAACATTAACTTCTAAAAATTTGTCACAGGGATTTTTCGTGTTATTTAGCAGGATGAACAAAGTCATCCTACATATTTTTATAAGACCTTAGGAGTACTTACATATACAGGTTTCTAAACTGGACATTAGCCATAGTTCTCATTCTTAGACCATCTGAGGTTGCTGTGCAGAAGGCCAGTCTGAAACGGGCTGGGTCTGGGGCTGACTTAGGTCTGCCTGCCTATTTCATTGTTTCTGCAGGCTCTTGCCACTCTTGTATTTTAAGCACATGTGCCTCCGACACTCATCTTTCTCTCGCTGAAGGCTGCAGGGGGAATTCCAGGTGCAGTGTGCTATTTGACAGTGTCAAGAATTGAAGGCTCTTTTCCCAGTGCAACCTCGTGGTTCAAGAAGGCTGCTCCAGATTTCACACCATCATCTTAGCCACAAAAGTAGGAACGATGAATCGGGGGACGACCCTCTCCCTCTGGGCATTTTTTAGAGCCATGATCACTTCCTCTGTTTCCTTCATCTTGGTGCGAATTTTTTCTCATGGGCACACACAGTCCTCCATAGATGCAGAAAAAGTCTCTAGCTGGGTGGTCATGCACCCAGACTTTGTTACCAAAATGCAAAAAGAAAAGATATTGAGAGACAGCAAATGTTTTTGCCACAATGTCTTACTTAAAATAAAAGTCCCTTGGAAATGCAGGTTGTGGTTTAAAAATGAAACTGTTACAAGCAAATACATATGGCAATGGTGGCAGAAAACATTTTCACAGGGCCACTCTGAATCAGACAAATGCATTTCTGCCTTGGTCCAAGAAGTAGAAAGTGGAGACAAAGAGAGAGAAGGAAGGCACAAAGGGGAAGACACTGTGACCATGCCAAGATAACCCCAGGCTGTAGAACCATTTGCAGGGGGTGCTCTTGCTTCTCTCTAAGGCAGACTATGAAAAAAAGCAGTCACTGGCACAGAAGCGGAAGGCCCCTCTTAATTTTGCATAGCCATGTTCCCACCAAGGAGCCTCTGAGAAAGGCCTTGTGTCACACAGCAAGCTTGCTGGCTGCTTCCCTTAAACACAAAAATTATCACAGGTGGCATTGGTATCCTGTCCAGCTGTTTCCCAAAAGCTCCTGGACCAGCTACCATCCTACAGTCTGAATGGGAGCAATGCAGATCCCGGACTCAACTCTTCCCGTCACTGCTCATTTCTCTGCTGGGAAAACAGATTTGGGTTTTAGTGGGGAGGAAATAGACGTGCAGAAAAGACAAATCTCTGGAGCTCTTTACCTGGGTTTCTCTACCACACCCCATCTTTCCCCGTAGGACACCTGCATCCATGGCAAGTGTTTTGCTGTTGTTGGCGCCTATCCAGTTCTCTGAGTTGTTGCCTTATTTTGCTTTCCTTTTTTACCGTACTTACAAGTTCCAGATTCCTTCACGAAAGTCTTTACAGAGAAGGACCACCATGATTTCAAGAAGGAAACAGACGCCAAATCCTGTCTAAAAATTAATATACATATATTAACTCAGCATGGGAACAAATCAGAAGTATAGGGGACAATGCTTGTGTTAATTAGCTTGGTTTATCTGCTTTACAATGTACAATTATTTTAAACCATTCTGTTGTATATCAAATACATCTAATTTCTGTCAAATTTAAAAGCAAATAACCTCCACTCATATTAAATGAAGACTTTTCTTTCACCCTCTCATTATTTAAAAGGGTCCGCGAGCTCTTTATCACGGTATCTATAACCATCACATCAGAGTATCTTCATTTCACATAGAAACCATTGACCCCGTGGTTATTAATTTGGAAAGACAACTGAAATAACAGAAACAAAGTGAAGACCAACGATCTACTCTGCCTTTGAGGAGCAGAATTCTGAATTTAAACAGTTTAGAAGCGCTGCTGAAATTCAAATTCAATTTCACATTCGATCTACGTCTCGTTGGTTTCGAGACTATCTTTTCCTTCGCAATTTTCCTGGTTGCTTTTATGATGATTAACTTTTTTCCTGTCTTACTGTTCTCCCCTCACCCACCCTCAATGAATATATGTTAATTCACTCACACTAAGAAGGAAGTTTGTCAAAAAACACCTGTCCACATGGGGGAGCAGTTTCGCAGGGGTTCAGGAAAAAAAAACCGATTCAGATTTGCTACTCAAGCTGGCTAGACAATTAAAACTAAACTTACAATTGAGAGTGTAGAAAGAGGCCGTCACGGGGGAAAGAGAGCCCTTAAAGCCTGATGGAGTCAAAGAAATCAGAAATAACAATGATCAGATGTTTAAGCGTCTACCCTACAAAAACAGTATTGAAATAGATTGATAGTGAAAACGTTTTTGGTTTTTTTTTTTTGTTTGTTTTTTTTTATCAGAAGAAAGGCTCATATTGGTGATGGCTAAAGAATGTCAGCCGAGCAGAAAGACCCTGGCTGAAATGAAAGAGGCTTGTAAGTGGCATCTATATAAGGCTAATCAATGTATCTGCCCTGAGGATTGACAAAGGAATGAGCCGGGCGGTGGTGGCGTATGCCTTTAATTCCGGGACTCAGGAGGCAGAGGCAGGTGGATCTCTGTGAGTTCGAGGCCAGCCTGGTCTACAAGAGCTCGTTCCAGGACAGGCTCGAAAGCTACAGAGAAACCCTCTTTCAAAAAACCAAAAGAAAAAAAAAGTCTATAAACATCTAAAAACATAAAGAGTTCAGCAAGCAAACGGCCAAGAAAGAGTCTCGAAGAGCAAACGCCTTAGAGGAAGCCTTTGTGGAGGTATTGACCAGCAGGATGGCGATGGCATTACAGTCCTCTGCAGCAGGGAGAGAATGATTGGGGCACAGGAGCTGCAGGCCTTGGGACCAAGTAATAGGAGGTCCCAACAGGCTGGAGGATGACTTCCTTCCCTGGAAGCAGGTCAGGGAGGTCCTTGCATGCCACACAGAGGAATGTGCCTTTTGCATTTCCACCTACTCACTCTGCCTTGTCTATAAATCTGTTAACAGACCTTCACCTTATTGTCTGGCTCTGGTATAATTATTTTATCTGTGAAGGATGATGTCATGGAAATAGTGTGGAGCTTAGAATCAAGAGTTGTGGACTTATATATTACACTTGGGTTTAATATATGGATATTACAACCATAATTCAAACCTCAGCAATTACATTGATAAGTCATCCTGTGTCAAAAGGCCCACAAAAAAGCAGTCTCACTGTTTCCAGAGTCCTTGGATTGTACCCTGCACACAGTAGGTGTGTGGTAAGCATCCATGGAGCATCGTTCAGTAGTAAACCTTTGAGATCCATTAGCTAACTTCAGCTATGTAGACCAAAGAAGAACACTAACTTCAAGCTTACATGTAGGGAGCAATTCCACCTTCTCAGTTCAGTCCAGTGTTCGACTCTAAGTTTTGCTTTGTGGTTAGTAAAGAAGGAATCATGAACTGTGATTAGAGTCTAAATTATGATCATTTTTTTCTGCAGAATTCATTAAAATTTTCATATACAGAGAAAATTAAAAAGACTGGAAGACAGAGAGAGCAAGATCATGTATCTGTAGATGGTTAGTGCTTCCTTGAGCTCTTCGTATCCAGCTCTGAATGAGACACAGCAAACTCCTCACCTCACTGCTAACTATAGCCTTATGGTTGTGTACAGCCTTCCCAGTGTTCAAAAGTTCACACCAATCAAAACCAGCAAACACACACACACACACACACACACACACACACACACACCTGGAATCACAATGTTTCAACCATTTGTTCCCTAAAAGACCTGCTAAGAATAAGTGTAACAACCAGGATTTGAACCCTTGGACCCCAAACCAGCTATTTTCATCCCAGCCATCCCCAGAATTCACTTTTGCTGCTAGCTGGTGTCAAGGATTTTAGCCACATGCCTACAGTATGCAAGGCCAGAAATCAGCACTGTAGACCTTAGGTGGGGGTGTAAGCTGACATCTGTAGAGCAAATCAGATCTGAGTTCCCCCGGAAGTAGCATGAACTAGGAGGATACTGAGGAACAAGAACTTGCAAACATGCCCACTAAATAACCTGGGCTGGCATTGCAGGGGAGTAGAAACACGTTCTCATCCTCTGCCTTCCGTTTTGTTGCCTCTTGGGTTGCTTTTAAAAAAATCTCCTGCAAGTCTCAGTCTCTCGATCCTTTGTCTTCACTCTCTGTCTGTGCTCTCCTCACTAAGCAGACCAGACATGACGCTGCTCAGCACTCTGTACTCCCAGAAGCCCCTGCCCCACACAGAGGTCATGCAGCTCAGTGGCTGGAGATAGATTTCATGAGCTCAAAAGGAGCCTTTCCTTCTTGCTGAGTGTGTGAGTGTGCCTGTGCTCCAGGGTTCTCTTCTGTCAAGGGAGATATATCAGTGAGCATTCTTGTAGAGAACAGAATTCACCCTTGTCAATTCAAATGAAATGTGAGGTTGTAAGGTATTAAGTAACATAAAGTTTGAATTTCCAAGGAATAAGACTGCAATATAAGTTTTCGGAGGGGTCCCAGACTACTTTTCATCACCATGGGAATTGCTGGTTCTCCCACAGCCAGGAAGTTAGTTATCTGGTGACTGCAAAAGATGTGGAAACGAAAGGGTCACGAGGGCTGTCTGCTTTCTCTGACCCAGTTAGTAAAATAAATGTCCTGTACTTGTTTCTAGACGCAAAACGTCTGTGACTACTTTGCAACCATGTTGCTCCGTGACTATTTTTGTGAACAGTGAAAGCAAAGCATGGCCTCTGCCTCCGTTCCTCCTTCTAGGTCTTGTAGTTTCATAGAGGCCAAATCTAAGTTTGATCCGCATCTTAGCTGCAAAGGAGTCTGGAAAACATCGTTTTGAAGTTTGAGGCCTCTGCTGAGACCCTGGCTGAAATGAAGGATGTTTGTAAGTGGCATCTATATAAGGTTAGTCAAAGTATCTGCCCTGAAGATTGAGAAAAGAATTGCATTTCGGTTATAGACATAAAGTTGTTATGGCTCTGCCAGGGGCCATGTGGAAGACAATAAATGTGGCTGTGATTCTGTCAGTTTGTCAGACCATGGTCCTTTGGAAAGACAGAAAGTCGGAGCTAGATTCTTCAAGGTTCCCACCCGACAACACACAACTTTAACGAGCCTATCTATTGCACAAGAGTAGTACTTTCTCCGCACAGCTGTAGATAAGAATCATGCTATACCTTGCCAGTTTCTGCTCAGAATGTGCGCAAAGGATGACTCCGAACTTGCAATGAATGTGCTTTGGAGCTAAACGGATGCTGGATGAGTTGAGATCTGTGTTCAGAGTCCAGTCCCTCCCTCTGAGAACTGCAGACTGCCTCGGTCTGACTTCGGCCGGCCGCCACTTTGCTCTCTTCGAAAGTCTAGATTATCCACTAATACCAAGGACCTTCACTATAGCCCCGAGGGAAAAACCAAGGCTGCCTGGCTCCTATTTTGCCATCCCGGCCTCTTCAAAGGGGAGAGTGTAGGCCTTACCCAGCTCTTTGAAGCTCTCCAGAAACCCCTGTCTGTCCGTGTTCTACCATCTCTGCTACTGCAGGGCTGAGTAAAGAGGCCCAACCTCAAGGACCAGACAGGTGGCTCTGGAGCAAAAGCTGTGAGGCATTTTCCTCAGGGAGAGAAATTCCGAGAGTTTAGCTCACTCTTTCCTGCCATAAAGCACAGTGACTGTTAACAGCTTGCCGCTGTCCAAGCTGGTGTTTTTTAAATTAAGTATTGTTAAATCCATACCATTTGGAATGATGCTTCAGACAGGCCTGACACTCGCTCTTGCTGCTGCTTTCATTTCACCTAATATATTGTGCATGGAACCGGGAACCTGGCTGATGGCTGCCACAGCTTCTGGGGGCTGCTGTGCGCAGACACTTGCAGACGGCTTTAATTTAGATACCTGAAGAGGAAAAAAGGAACGCGGCCAACGCCCTGCTCAGTGCCATAAGTGGCCTTTCCCCAGCTGCCGTAACTATGATCTGCATTACCTAGGGTTTATGTTATTTTCCCCTTGGCCCTTAAAAGCTCTTAGAAGTGACAAAGTTGGGAGACAGAAGCTGTAGACTAAAACAAGATACTTTCCACTGCCAGGTAACCTATAGGCACAAGAAATTCTGGTCGTCTCTGCTTCTGCTCCTTCCCCACTGCCATAAGCATTCCTGTCCACCACCGTCCCCTGCTCCCAGTGCCAACCTCAGAATCTGTTAATGTGTAAATATGTAGATATAAACGGATGTGGATAAGAGCGAGATGAGTGGATTTGAAGTTGAAAGAGCCTGCTTTGGGGGGCTAGCTCCAGCCTGTTGAGCCCTTATCAGGTCGCCTCTCTGAGCCTCAACTTCATATGTATTTGACAGTAGGAGAGCTTACACATCTCTACAACTACCCAGAAGTCTCCAAAATCACAGAAACTTTAGCAATTAGCTGTTAACTCATTCTAAAAACTTTCCCCAATGCCTCAAACCCAACTTGGTTTTGTTGTCCTTTTTTTGTCTAAGTGTGGTGTCTTCCTTGTACTACATCAACAACAGAGTGAGCAATTGCTTTTCCCCTTTTCTCTTGGTACTCCGCATAGAAAAGAAAATGCTGTAAGTCTAGTGACCAGACATGAGACACTGGAGTGGGCGTCCTCCACTAGTTTGACTCACAATCGAGGTCTTGACTAAAATGCTGTGTTATTCTGGGGCTCATTGAAGGGACCATCTTGCTGTCCGTTGACATGACACCCAAACTCAGAAGACTGTTTCCAAAGAGGAATCTGGACTAGCGCTGAAGTGGTATTTTCCCATCTTGCCAACGTTCTTTCCCTACAAATAGCATCCTGCTATTCCCGGTGTTACAGCATTCCTTAGTTCCGATAATTTACAATATTCCTTCCCCCACACCCGTTCTTCCTTCTAGTTTGACACTAAGAAGTGAGTTTTCATGACAAGAGGGAGGAAGTGGTGCTAAGTGAGATGTTCCATTTTGTAGTGAACTTTTCAGTTGATGGCCCAGGAGAGAAAACCCTGTAGCAGAATGCAGAATCTGTGTGTGTGTGTGTGTGTGTGTGTGAGAGAGAGAGAGAGAGAGAGAGAGAGAGAGAGAGAGAGAGAGGGAGAGAGAGAGAGAGAGAGAGAGAGAGAGAGAGAGAGAGAGAGAGAGAGAGAGAGAGAGAAAATATACTATGACGAAGGGTTTATTTCAGTCCATCAACCTTTATTGTGGTGAGGACTTCAGATAGTCATCTAACAGAGATGCATTTACTTGTGAGTATTGTTTAGCTTGTAGCATCCAGTACATTTTGGGCTTATAGATGTGTACTTTTAACTTTCCTAGTTTAATACGTTTAGTCTTGAGGACCAAGGTAAGTCCTCATTTGTCCTAGACCAGTGGTTCTCAACCTGTGGGCTGAGCCCTCCAGGAGTTTAATGACCCTTTCACAGGGGCCGAATACCAGATGCCCTGCATATCAAATATTTACATTACAATTCATAACAGTAGCAAAATTACAGTTACAGAGTTGCAGTGAAATAATTTAATTGTTGGGGTCACCACAGCACAAGGAACTGTATTAAAGGGTCACAGCATTAGGAAGGTTGAGAATCACTACCCTAGACTTTCATGACAGGCTGAAAGGAGGATTTTTTTTTTCAAACTCCTTTATAATCGATACAGCACATGGAAGGAGTAACGGAAGCTGAGAAACCTGCTTTTCTTCACATCGTTGCAAAGCCTCCTTTGTATGTACATGGCAGGCCTGTGTTCACATGCCTATTACATAGTGAGGGAGTTTTTAGCAACGAAAGGGGGGAACATGCCTTCTGAGTGCCCTCTTCCTCCACTGCCTAGTCTGGGCTGTCAGGTCTGCAAAGGAAACACCTCTCCTGTGCAAATGGAGGACGACATTTGCTTTTATTCTTTCCAAACTGAATGAGTTCCTGAGCGATAAGGAGGAAAGACAGGCTTGTTTGACACTTGACACTTTTCTAATACCGTAATAAAATCCTCCTGTCCTACTCAGGCTTCCCTTGATGTGATGAGGTGGGCTCAGAATCTTTTTGGCATTTTCCTTTGGCCTTGTGGTCATCCTGAAGCTCATTAGTGCTTTCTAAAGCTGGATTGCTCCTCAGAGGTCCGACCCTCTTCCCACAGTGATGGATAAAGAGATGGTACCCCACTCATCCTTTTCTTCTCATCCCTCTTTCCCCAGTGACGCGATAGAAGTGTTACCACCCTCATCCTTCTTGACATTGCAGCAACTCTGAGAAAGCCTGAGTCAGGTGTCCAATGAAGGTTTGGGGTTAGCCGAGGGTTAATTCACCCTTCCTTTCCTGTCCTGGGCTAAATCAGATAGTTAAAAGTTGGCAAGGTGTCAAAACCCAGCAGTTGTTTCACCCCAAATTTGAGCATTCTGAAGTCTTTGTCCTGGGTTTCTTCTAAACTAGGGGCTTTCAATGAGTCTAATTGTACCTTTAAAACTCATAAATGTTGGATGTTTCAAATCATCACCCCACAAAGAAAGACTTTGCCAACTCTTTTCTTTATGTTCAAACCAAGACCTTAAAACAGAAAATAACTAATGCTATTGTCAGGTCTAGTGTGGCTCTTTCAAAACCATCTATAGTATTCTTTTCCAAACTCAAAGGGGAAAATAAAAAAGCACTTTATGGAAGAGGAAGAGCATGCTCTCACCGAATACACTTAAAGGGCACATTCAGTCCTGACTAGGGCTTGGTCCCTTTATAGCATATGTTCTATATTGACGGGGATTAAGTTTCTCTCCTGAATGGAACAATACACCATCACAGGGAGCTACTGTACTTTCCAGAGCAGCAGACACCAACCCAGGCAAATGGCAAACAGAATCGCGTCTCACACACAGAGGACTAGCCAGGTTGGTTCAGAGCGCAGCCCTGCGTACTCTTGGCGCTTGGCGCTTCTGCCTCTGTGCCTCTCCTCAAGCTCGGCTGCTCTCTCCCCTGGCTTTCCTTCTTTTACCCGCTTTTCTGCTCACGCGGTTCACTTTCTCTGCTCCCCCCCTCCCCAGCTTTGTTATTCAGCATGTCTGATTAGCAGGAGTCTGATTGGCTGGCTGCCTGCTCTAGAGAGATTCCATTCAGTTTACCCCCCACCCATCCACCCACCCACCCTCGCTCAGGAAATGTGAGCGGGGCTGATGGAAGCTGATAGGCAGGGCTGGAGTATGAGCTCCAGCCCTGGATGTGACAGCAGCGGGCAGAGGAGCACTTAGCAGCTTATTCAGTGTCCGATTTGGATTCCGGCAAAGATCCAAGCATGGAATGCTGCCGTCGGGCAACTCCTGGCACACCGCTGCTCTTTCTGGCTTTCCTACTCCTGGTAAATGCCTTTTCATTTCAATATGTTACTATTGACACTTGGTCTGGGTGCTGCTGGAGAGTGTGTGCGTGTGTTTGTGTGCGTGTGTATATGTGTGTGTGTGTGTGCGCGCGCGCGTGATTTTCAAACTGCAGGGTTTACAAAACCCAACAAACAAAATACAACTTAACTCCTTTGAGAACTTGAACTCCAACTTTCCCAGAAAAATAAACCGTGAAGGACTTTCTGGAATTAGTTACAGGTACATAATGATACTGGTACCGAGATGTGAACTTTAGGATCTACTACTGCAGGGAGTATGTGCTGGGAACTGTATAATAGTTATGTGTGTGCATGGAATTTGGCAAGGGGCGTCCTGAGATCAAACTCACTGTGGTGTTGCAGATTTTCTGAAAGACAGGCAGTGAGGAGCTTGCCTGCTTCTTGTTCCCCCCGGTGCCTCATGTGAATTACTTTTTTCTATATGTAAGAGCTACTGAACCAGGTGAAAAAAAGAAATGAGAACACTGTTTACAGTCAACTCGGATTATAGCCCATAATTACTACACTCGTTTATGGATACAAGTTAATGCTGGTGTTTATGAATTGAAGGTTAAAGTCTTTGATCTCAGATCTACTTCGGAAGGCGATTAGGGATCGATGACTTCTTGGCCTGCTGATTTCCAGTCAATGATAAGGCTCTTCTCTTGAAAATGCATACTGCATTTTTGACACAAAGTAAATGTTCCTTTGTGACTCAGACTTGGTTTAATAGGCAGAAAATGAACATATAATGTCCAAAAAAATCTACACTCAAAATATTAATAGGAATGCACATTTCTTTTAAACCAGAGTGTTCTGGGCAGGCAGTTTAGCAAACCTCATCCGAAGGTTTGATTCCAGAATTTTTACACACTGCTTCCAAGGAAACGTGATTCTAGCTCTCCTTGTCACTACTGTGGCATGCCAGAATGTCTTCAGAAGGGAGAGCAGATAAAGAACAAGGTAAAATTGCCTCTGTTGTACAGGACACATTGCTTTGTTGATGGAGAAGGAATATTGAATTCTTCTTTGATTCTGACAATTTGATCAATACTGGAATTTTGATGAAGGCAAGCAAACCATTTAGGTACAAATTGGAAAATTCCAGGAAAGCCAATGGGATAGAGTGACCAGACAGCAATTAAATATTTCATACAGTGTTGTATCTTAATCAGTTGAATCACAGTAGCTAAAAACTTGGAATACTGCTTTGTAATTAGAAATAGTTTCTATTTTCATGAACATTTGAACAAAAACTGAAGTGGAAGTATGAGTAGAGGGGCTAGTTATGCCGAGGACTCAAACGAGCAGTGTGTGAGGTGGGCTTGATGGCTGTGGAGCAAGGAGTGTGGGAAAGGTGTCTTACTTTTTCCATATGGGATATGTGACTTGCAGACATCATGCATTTGTCTCATCTTTATTTCTCTGTGATTGTTTTTAAAGTGTATGTTATTCTCCCGTTAAATTGCATCATAAAGCAAATCACCAGTTCACATTACCTGCTATTTTATTTTCATGTGGAAATATGATTTCATTATACCTAAGCAACGCTCTCTCATTCAGCAGCAGATTGATTTTCTATTCATTTGGTAAATACATTACACTCCTTGCCGATATCTTGAATATTCATATTGGAACCTCAGCAAGTAATTAGACTCACACTGGAAAAAAACGTGTTTGTTTATTTCAAAAGGATTTAACATGTTTGAATTATAATAATTATGGAATTAGAATGAAATCATACCCAGGTTTATTTTATGTGTATGCTTAAGTGATTGTGAATTTGAAGCTTATGTTCGAGAAGAACTGGCTGCTGAGTGCAGAGCAAACCCAGCATTAGCAATGACTGCAGCGCAGGGCGTGGGTGAAGGGGTCAAACACTAGGTGACTTGTTTGAAAATCATTCTAGTGACTCCTCAGACTGGCCATGTAAATCAGTTACTTTTAAAGCCCATTTTACAGATGAGAAATCAAGTTTATATGTACTTTATACTGCAGCTATCAAATGCTTAGCAATTAAAGACATATTCTTAAATTGGAGATATGTAGACTTTATAGATCATAAAGGTCTTTGAAGAAATACACAGTATGATGGACAGTCATTATACTCTGTCAGTAACTGCTTTGTTTGGCTTTGTAGTCAAAATGAATTATTGGCTTAAAAAAAAAAACGTGAACCTTAGCCTGGCCTGTAGTTTACTTAAAACTGAAATATGGCATGATCAGCTCAACTTTCAGCTTGATACAGAAATTGAATTTGAGGATTTGTTATTTGTTTTGTGTATTACAAGAATCTGTCTAGTATTAGAGCTGACTACACATATCTTGTCTGTATGTATGGTGGCAAGGCCAGTTGCTGCCTGATCAAAATCACCTTCATTTCATTGACAGCTAAATAATCTGTATCAGAACTTGGTTCTTGAATGTGTACAAATATGGAACGCTATGGAGACTTGCTGTTGTCAACAACCCCTTTCTCCTAGAACATTATTCCAGAGAGCATGAGGCCCCAATGTGGTTTGTATCTATCTGAGTTTGCTGTCCATCTTTCAATGCACAGTAACCATGTCTCTATAGACTTTTTTTTTTTCACTTCACAGACTGTTCAAGAGGTTTCATTTTGCTCTACAGGTCATATTGAGACACATTACCCATCTTCCCACCCTCCTGTCCTTTGTCTCAATTGCTTAGATCACAAGAAATGTGGCAAAATCCGTGACCAGCCATTGACACTTGTGCCCACTCTTAAGTTAAAGCTCCCTGTCAGAGACACATCTAATCAAGCCTGCATTCGCTTTCTGTTTCTTTTAAGTGGCTGTAAGGTCTTTCCCCCGCTATTGTGAGAGTTGCAAAAGTAACACTCGGAATTATAATAAAGTACATGTGTTTTTCTGTTGAATTTCTTTCTCGTAGCTACACTAATTTATACATGGAAACTAGTCAAATACAATAGCCTGTTCCTTTCGGCTCAGCCAGCACTGTCCTCCGCTATTATCTAAGTGAATCTATCTTGGATGGTGAGCAGCACCATTAGCCTGTGGAATGAATGTTAAATCCCTTAGTACAACCGATTGTGCTCTGCTCCAGAAGAGTCAGTGAGTGTGTGTGTGTGCGCGCACGCGTGCGCACATGTGACGCGTGTAGTGTGTATGCATATGCAAGTCCTTCTAAAGAATGTCTTGCTCTCCATCTAGTTTCTATTCTCATATCTATACCACGTTTAAGTCAAGGGTTCCTCTAAGTCTTTAGGACATAATGGCATTTATTATAAAATTATTTCTTATCATTTTGTGAAGTTTCTGGTCTTCTTAGGTTCCCATCTTTAGTGATTCTGATGTTCTGGTCCTCAACATCATTTCTCATGAGAACCAATATACTACATATTAGTGGAGGGAAGAATGTCCAATAGTGGTCACTAGTGAACCATGCAAGAAACTTGTACTGGGGAAGTTTCTTTGGATAGTGAAGACTTGAGAAAAAGAGGGATCACAAAAATGAGTAATGTCTGTCGCTTTATATGATGGTTAATGGTGTCGGCATTTTCTATAAAAGAACATGAAAAGCAGTCTTCTGAGTTAATTGTGGCCTGAGTTCATTCTTACACTCTAGACTTAAAGTAAGGCTTTGTGCAACTTTATATCGGCGTAAGGTGCAAGTTTTCAGCATCTGCTACACATCTAGATGATGCTTTTGTACATAAGTGTGAAACCTGCTTGTGAACCTGACTGAGAGCGCCGATAGACTCTGTCCACTGCCGCCCCGAGTCTCCCGGTTTCTGTCCTCTGACTTCACATGTTCAGTCCAGTTTCTCTGGTAAAGTGACTGTTCTGCTTTTAATTTGTGTATCTCTCAGGTTCCAGGACAGACACTTTCTTGGGTTCAGTCATTTAAGTTCCATCCTGCCCTTTCCTCAGCAAACGCACTCTGCTGTTCCTGAGGTCTCGTGAGTCGAGTGACCTTAGCGTGACCTTCTCTCGGGATGAGGACATGAGTGAAAGGGGCCCTTGAATCACCATGAATAACCCACTGGCTGAGTGTACAGAGATGACGCGGGAGTATGCCCGAGCGTGACTTCGTTCTTGCCACTGTGCCTCCTTTTCTTCAGACAGCTGTCCTTGAGCTTTGTGTTCTAATCAGAATGAGACAAATTTATGTCATTTTCTGTCTCCATCATAAAAACCCTACCATGTGGTTGAATTTTGGCTTGATTGGCAGTACTGGCTCCTGAGCAGCTTAGGCCTGGCATACCAAGGTGATGTAAGTCTGAAAGGATTCTAATTGAAATAGGCCAGCACAGCTGTGTGGGGAGCCTGCCTGCTAACTGGGTAAGCTGTTGCTATCAACCCCTTCTTTCCATGAGCTCAAAAACAAATGACTAAATCTCCCCAGTTCCCGAACTTCAAGATTAAAACTTGCATCGCTGAATAAAGCTTGACTGTTCGGCTTTCTCTCACTAGGACTTTGTTTGCTGTGGCACCCAGCATGGAAGGCAGTTAGTTTGTTGCAAGTTTTCTGGCCATGTCAAGAAGTTGCCTCCTGGCTAGCCTGTAGCCAACAGTGACCACTGACCTTTCTTTTGTTTCTTCTAGGCACTCAGAAATTATAAATTGGGTTGTCTGTCTCCTATATTCAGTAATATTCTCTATTTTGGTCAAAGAAATAGATATCTCAATAGCTAATTATGAACTTTCGTAGAAGAAATACCATAATTTCTGTGCTTGAATATCCCTGTCCCATATTCTGCTAATTCATAGCTGCATATATAGTCAGCTCCAAATTGTGTGTCAGAAGGCATTAAAATTATAATTCATTGCTTTGTCTAAAGATGTTAAAGTGTAGCTTTGTAGTTCTTGTTTTACTGTGCGCCTGCTTCTGTCCTTGTCTTTCTTCTATTTGGCTTAGATTTACGTCTGTCCTACAAAGCTGTGGAGGGACATCAGACTGGGTGCTGTACTCCCCTACTGCTAACAGGCTCTCCTCAAATGTGTTTGAATGAGCAAGTACGTAGTAAGAATGGCTCAGCAAGAAACCTACGGGTAGGGAGGAAAAAGGTGAACATTCACTTTCATAGTGGAGCCTCGAAGCATCTTTGTGTTTTGAGTAAGCCCAAGTCAAAGCACTTAATAAATTCAAAGGAGAAGACTTCTACTTTGTATTTCTATCTTAGATGTGTATAGGTACACAATGAAAAATAATTGAACAGTAATTCCTTTTGCTGTTGTCATTTAACATGAATCACTTTGTATATTTCATATATATTTTTTATCCATCAAGGTCTCAAGTACTTTTCCTTTCACAAACCTTGTCATAAGGAAAATGTAGTACTTACATTAGCTACAGTTTTGTAAAACAAAGTATTTATAGACTCCCACTTTAGTGGACCTAGTGTTATTAATTTACCTGTTTTATTTTCACTACTGTGCACTGAGATAACCCATATCTCTCAGTCTTCCCTGTGTCTAGACCATGCTGTTCAATTGAGTTCTGGTCATTATGGTTAACATGTCACAAGAAACTTTTGGGTCTGACCCATCACACTTGATCCCCCAAGCATTGTCTACCTGTTTGCCAAATGTGGAGGACCGAGTAGAGAAATGTTAAACTCTCAGAATGGCCAGGCTACCAAGTGTCAGGACTGGGTCCCCAGATGACTATGTGGATTGCCACCCCCCCACCACCACTCTTGGGAACCTTCACTCTGAATGTTCATTTAAATATAGGAAATAGCCTTTGTTATGTGAAAATCCTAAAATTTGTGGAAATGTGTTATATGTTCAAAACCTTTATAAATAACATATGCTTCAAATTAAGATTTTTATGCATTCTAGTATATGCTTGTAAGCGCTAATACCTCTTTCCATTTATTATATGGAAAAAGAGAACTAAGAAGATGCCATAGCATCTTAATGGTGGTTTGGTCTTTACAGTTTGTTATTTGCTGCATACTCCAAGTGTGCTGAGTAGCTAGGAGAGTGTCTGTGCTCTAGGTAACCAGGAGAAGTGGACCAGCTTTTCAACCAGAGACCCCATAGGGACGTGGAGGTTGGGTACAGGATGAAGAAAGAACACAGGGTCATGGTGAGTTCCCTGGGCTCACCTCTCCAGCATAGCTCTAGACAAACTACAGCCAGAGAGCCACACAGAGCCAAAGCAAAGACAATGAAAAGGACACTGAGGGGCCAGATCCAAGATGTAATGATCGAGTTGCTCCAGTGGCAGAAGCTCAGAAAATCAGAAATTTAGCCACTGACAGAGAGAAAAGCAGACTCCCAAAGACAGAGAAACGTTCTCGCCCAGCAGCGGGAAAAGCAAAACACACTTACTGAGTTTACCTGACCTCAAGTTATCTTCACGTATTTTTCTTTTTTTCTTGCAGCAACCTCCACCACTTTTCATCACTGTAGCAAAAATCCTGGGGGCCACTAATAGTAAGAAGTTTCCTTAGTTCATAGTTCTGGAGCCTGAAAGTCCAACTGACACCGCACAGGCTCTCGGAGAGGGTTGCCTCACCTTGTGACACAGACAACAGAAGCAGGAGTGGAGCCCGGCATCCCATAGCCTCTCTTGACTACATACCCACAATGACCTTAAGGTCTCTCTCTAGCCCCCTCTTGTAAGGGTCTACATCATTATCTACTTTTGCCATCTAAGGCCCAAGCTTCCAAGCACAGGGACCTTGGGACTATTCAAACCACAAGCAAACTATAACAGAGCCAAGCATCTATGGAGAAGCTCTGCTATCAGAAGGTAACAATGTGAATATTGGGCTACAGTGCTGTTCCTGGCAGCATCACCTAAGCCCATCACTGCAGACCCATTCCTCTTCTTTCTGCATGCTCATGCATCACTGTTGTACCTGGCTCTCTAGGGTGCTGAGACAGCAAAACCACCATTACACACTTTAGTGGCTTTTTTAAACATGAAAGTGCTATCATACTTCAGGTGACTATGAACATCCAGACAAGAGACATTTACCCATCACCATCTGCTCAATACAAAGAAAACCTGTGCCATTAGCAAGAGGTATAGGCTGGAAGACAGAATAAGACATATTACTGATAATAAAGAGCTCAGAAGTCTGCTGTGCATTTTATTGTCTTTGGAATATTAATTTTGCTTTTTTAAAAACAATGCGTCCATAGACAATATTTCTGTAATGAACATAATAATTTTCAGCTTTAGTCCAAATTGGTTCATTTGCAAATACCTACTTAGATGCTATTTATTGAACCCTTATATCTATGTGTCAATGAATAAATTATAGCTTCCCTCATTCTGTGAACATGTTACTTTTATGAATGATATAAATCACTATTTGTCTCCAAACATTAATGATTTTCAAATTTATTGTAGTTAAAATTAGAGCAATTTGTATAAGAAAACACACTGGAATGGTTTTGTAGTTAAGATTAGTTCTTTAAGATAAATCTTGTTTCAAAGCAAACCAGGCATGGTTCCTTGTGATTGCCCAACCAGGAAACTGAGGAAGGAGGATGACATAGCAAGACCCTGTCTCAAAACAAAGAGTCAAAGTTATTACTGTAAGAATGAACATTATGTATGAATAGTATATGGGGAGTTATCATCTGCCCCGCTGACATTGGGACATCAAGATGCCAGGTTAGTCTTCCATTTTCAATATATTATACTAACAAGGAAATATGCAAATATCCATGCAAAACCAAACACTCCATTTGAAATTATATTTCTGAACACTCTATGGTAGGTGGTACCTCCTGTAGTCATTAGAGTTTCATGTAATGTCTCCTTAAAATAATTTAATTATAATAAGACCAAAATGATTTTGTGTATCAAAGGGAGATAGCTGAAAGAAAGGGATCACCAGAAAATGTTTCGTGTAAGGCATATGCCATTTCTAATATGGATTTATTTTATGTCTGAAGCAAGAAATTGTAGGGCTTTAATAGTTTTGCCACCTGTGAATTATTTGGGTGCACCTCATAAGTGGGTTCTTTCTTCTATTTGGTTAAAGAAATGAGTGATATGCTTGCCAATTCTACACTACATTAATTTTCACGGAGTTTCCATTTTCATCTTCATTGCTTTTTCAGATTTTTTTCCAAAGCTTCTGCCATCCTTCTACTGAGGCTCTGGATATTTTTTTCCTCCATTTTTCCATCCCTTAGGGACTTTCTTTAAGTTATTTTGGTCTGTTGGTATAAATATTGGGACAAAGGAGTGTGATAACCCAAGACGTCCTGACATAAATTCCAAGAGCATGAAATAAATGAGACAGGAAATTGTCAGCAACCTATAATAAATTCAAACTGCCTAATAAAATAAATACACCTCATTTTATTCTCATAGGATAAAGTTGAGTATCTAATTTCCCAACCCATTTTGCAGACTATAATCTCAGCCTTTACATGTATTGTTTAGATACTGTACTTCATCAGCAGAACCAGAACTGTGTAATGGAAACAATCGGAATGCCCATTGTTCACGTGCAGCTGTGAGATTTGGAAGAGAACTTGTAAGAAATTTCCTGCTCTTTCATTAGGAGTTGTTGAGTTGTTAGAGCCATTGGCTATTGAGACCTTGCTTTGGGGCTTTTATCTTGTCTGAGATAACAAGCAAGCTTTGAATTTACTGTTGCAGAAGTAGCTTGAAACCATTTAGACTGCCAGATCTTACACCTGTGTTTTAGAATTGAAAAGAGTCATTGAGGTGTAAGAATGTGGCCTCCAATGATGGCGTCCTCTTTGAAAGTAGGAATTTAGTATCATGTATTTTTCCCAATACCTGCTTCCTTGGTAACAGACAGAGTTTGATTTTATTAAGGTACTTAGTGTAAATTTTCTGTGTAAGTAAATGAACCAGTTGTCCATTATTGCACTTCTGCTTTACACATAATTGAATTTAAAATGCAAAGCGTTGGCTGGGAAACTTAAGTCCTATCTGTCAGTAACATCTTTTAGGTAGGATCAGTCAAGGGATCCAGATTCCCTTCCTTTAGGTCAGTCTTTCCAATGAATTATTTCTGGAATTCAGGAGCTGTCCTTAGTTGGAAGATTGAAATAATTGTGACTTGGTAAGCCAGTGAGGCTTCTGGGCAACTATCTTGAGTTAGAACTCAAGATTTATTGTGGGCTTATAAACTTCCAGGTGACAAGTGTGTCACAGTAGTAAAGCCTTGCCTCTAAATCAACAAAAAATGTGAATCATTTCTGACCTGTATATGAAAGTTACTTTCTACGGGTCTTGTATATAATAGGTTTCCAAGAGTTGGCTGCCTCCCTTGAATCAATGTGAAATTGTGTAATTCCAGGGTCAGCTGTATCTCAGAACTATGTTTTAGTGCTGGGTAGATTGTGTTAAACAAAGCAGACATGGTGTAAAAAGTGCGTTTTTCTACATGTAATATCAGAAAGGAATTGGGACAGGGGCAGACAAGACAGCAATTAACTGGCCAGAGCTTTCCATTGGTTTTATGTTGCTGTCATGATATTATTTTCTTTAAACTGTATATTTAACTATTGCTGATGTAAGGGTGTCTCTGCCTAAAGAAATAGACATATTAATTCATTATTTATAGTGATTCAAGAAAGAATGTGTTAGAAAAACTCTAAGTCTCTAAAGATTTATATTTAAGGTCATTTTCTGAGTTATGTCTTTTCCCCCTGAAGTCCTCTCTCTTTTTTTTTTTAATAGCAATACTGCAACCCAAGCTTAATGAGTGTATCATGCTGTCCCAGTGTTTATTTGATACATAAACACCCTGTCTTTTCCATCTTAGGGCTATGCTAAAGAAGTGAAACCTTTAACCTAGCCCCTCCTTCAAGACAGCAGGCTAGTCAGGCAGCAGAATATAGGATGTGTAGTATGTTATTAGCTGTGGTCTTCCCTCAAGAGGCTTGCTAACTCCAGGTGGGTGAGGCTAAGACAATGTTGGCTCTAGACTGCAAAGTCCTTTCTGCAGTCCTGGAGATTGCTCCCAGGGCTTTATGTGTGCAGAGTAGGCACTTTATCAAGGAGTTATATCCCCAGCCAGACTACATAATCTTAGAAAACACACAGTATTCTGTGCCTTTAACAATCATAAAGAACAGATTCCCAAAGTTTTGCATTTTATAGACCCCCCTAAAATTTCAAAAACAATTAAGGAATATTTCAGGTAGGTAGGAACTATAGAAAATAGTCACAGTATTTCTGATTTTTTGCTACCCAAGAATGTTAACAAAATAAATTGCATGAACTATCATAGCTTGATTTGTTAGATAACCTGTGGTTAATATTGGAGAGCATGGTGGCATCGATGTAAGAAACACTGCATATGTATTAACCCACCTCCTCCTTGTAACAGCCTTGGGAACTGGGAAGGTGATCAGCCTGGCAAGGTCGGGTAGGAGCATGGGTCAGTTCTAAAGCACGTGGAGTTCACTCTTGTCCTAATTCCACCAATTTGTTTGTTTCACTCACAAACGTTGAACGTCACTTGAAAAGCCAAAAGTTCCAAGTGTAACTTTTCAAAAGAAAATAATAATAACATATGCAGGGGAGAAAAAATAATAACATAGGGTTCTTGGCAAAATAACTTGGGTTCTTACTGTTTTCTCATTATTCTGTGTATCAGTGAAAATTTTACAATGGATTGGCCTGCTGCATGCCAGTCCCTTTCCTTGGGTCAAAAGGAGGAAGAACAGAAAGCATGTTGCCATTTACTAGCTGAGGGGTCCAGGCTCTCTCCTTGATAAGCAGCCTCTCTGTGGAAATCAGGCCAAAGAGAAAGGGAGGAGGGGCATGCCCAGTGGAGAGAAAGGGAGGAGGGGCATGCCCAGTGGAGAGAAAGGGAGGAGGGGCATGCCCAGTGGAGAGAAAGGGAGGAGGGGCATGCCCAGTGGAGAGAAAGGGAGGAGGGGCATGCCCAGTGGAGAGCCTACAAGGACAAAGCGGCAAGATGAGTTCGGGAGACAGTGAGCGAACCCTGGCAGTCTCCAGGGCACAGCCGGGCCATGTGCAGGAGCAAGGACTACCGTTTTTGTTTTATACAGACATTGTGGTCACCACATAGAGGGAAGATGACAGAGAGGAAGGGGTCCAGAAATTTATAGTTACTGTCCCTCTCCTGATGGGACACCAGGACACCAACAGGAGCAAAAGCAGTAGTAACAAAGAAAAGTGCCCTGCTAGACGGCTGCAGAGCCGTTGGGAGGAAACCCACCGGTGGGCTCCCTCATCTTGAAACCCAGTGGTAACTAGTGCTCCTATTAGATACTAGGGTTCAGGTCCTCACTATTTAGTTAAGAATCAGAGTTCTTAATTCTTTTAGGATATGAATGTATTTGTGTCTCTAAGATGCCTTTCATAATTTTAAGAAGCTAGTCCTGTACTTAAAGTCACAGTTTTTAATGAGGAGACCTTGAGTAAAATTATCTACTATTGTACCACCTTCCATCCAGCAAGCATTTCCTTGTAAGCCTGACAAAGTGGGTCAATATCATGACGTCGTTGTTTTGTACCTTCTCCTGATTAATGGCGTCTAACGCTATAGTGTCTCCTCATGCTTTGTCATTAACTTGCTTATTCTCTCACCCAAAGAGTCTATTGAACTCTTCAGAGTCGTGTTGCAGTCATAAATCTTTCCAGGATATCAGCAAGTGCCTTTGCCCTCATTCTCAACATCCCCACACTGTCTAATCTGGGTTCCACATGTGGGGTTCCCTTTGCAGACAGCTGGATCTCAGTAAAGCTAGAGGCACCCAGTGTCTACACTTACGTTATCTGCTCTGATGGTACCCACTGTGGTCATTAGAGGAGAAAGCACTTTAGGTACAAAATTATGAATTTAGAGATTTTATAAATTTGAAATTTCACTGAAAAAAGTCCCAATTTAGAGAGAAACCTGAAACATATATCATATGAATCTTGTTGTGAATCTGACTGGTAAAAGGTCAGATTTTTAATCAATCAGGCATTGGTACTTGAAGGTAGCTCTCCTTTTCCTAGTTATGAGCAATGAATCTCTACTGCATACAAAGCTGTTAGCACAACTTTGGGACTAAGCTGATTTTCTAGGTTGACCTTGTCTCATAACATAGACTTTCCTGGCAACAACATCAAATAGGTATTTATGTTTAAAATCATATGGTTGTTCTTTCATAATAATTTTGGACATTGACCACTTTTACTTTCCTTCCTCAGAATTGACTTCAACAGCATAAACATCTATCCAGATTTAGCAAAGAGGAAAGATGTGATTTTTTTTGGGGGGGGGTGGGGGTAGGCCATGTGCCAAACACTGCTTTGTCTATCTATGCTAGGTAATACCTGCCATACCTATTTCACAGATAAGAAAACTGAGTACTAAAGCCTAAAGGTGGTGTGAATTTCTCAACTTTTCATTTGTGTGTATTCAATTCTTCTTGCAAACAAATCACATTAAAATATGCAGCACAGATTATGTTCCACGTTGTTTGAGCTATGTTTTGGCCTCTTTTGGCAGGCACCTCCCCAACATACTGAGTGATTTCCACAGTTTCTAAACCAAGTTCATGAGAGTTCACAGCTTGTACCGTATTTCATCGATCCTAAGATACACAGCTTTTTTCCTGACTTCAGAAACTTGGATGTACTTATGATAGTAGGTCATAGTTTGGTGGGTGGCATTTCTTTTTTCTTAATTATAATATTACATAAAACAATAGTGTGTCTTCAATCTTTGGCATCTTCCATTTGATAGGGTATCATTTCTTTATTTTTTTTTCCGGTATTTAACTGATGAGAAGCAAAGGCAGGGTTAAGGTTTCAGCACAGAGGTATGATCATAGTCCTCCCCTTGCTAATTCCCTCCTAAGCACCTTCCTCTTGTAGAGGTTGATTATTTATTTATTTATTGTCAATCTCTCTTAATCTAGAGCAATGGAAAGTCTCTACATTCTTTTCCTTGTTAATGTCTCTCAACCTAGCCCAAAGTCTTTCTGTGCCTCAGTTTCCTTTTCTGTAGGCTAGTATAGTGTAGTAGTTGTTGATGCTTTTTTCACTTCCAAATTAGCCAGGCACCTGCTACAGCTCATCATACCTGGCCCCTCCCACTTCACTAAGCCTGGGCCTGGGTAACTGGTAAACTCTCTGTATGATTCCCAAATACTCCAACCCTGACAGCTCCTGAACAAAACTTCTTGAGCTAGACTGCCTGATTTTAAAGCTTGGCCCCACAACAATAACCTTCCTACAGTGTTCTGTGCCCCGATATCCTTGCCTGTTAAGAGAGTTGTCAACAACAGCATCCCCATCCAAAATCATAATGAAACTAAAGAAAATGATTCACACAACAGCGTTAGCACAGGACCTCGCCAGGGCCGCGGTGCCCAGTAGGCATCAGTCGTTGTTGTTATTCCACACTCCATGCTGAAATGTCTCTCCCTCAGTCTCAGAACCAACCTCTTTCCTTTCCCTTCGTTCAGGACAGCCAGCGACTTTGCTAACTAACAACAGCTCTGAGTGCAATCTCAACAGGGATGAGAAGAAAAATGGTTACTCTTTCACTTGGAGAAGGGGCTCTAAAGCCCACTGAAACCAGAAAGTATAAGATGGAAGAAAGACCAAGGTTAGCTTAAGAAAGTTATCCTCTGAATCCACTTATAAATGCTTGCCTCATTCAAGGTTCTCAGATCTCTTCTTTATCAAAGCACTTGAAGAACTCTGGATTGATTGTCTGCCTGGCTGCTTGCACCCCCACCACCTCCACCAAGAACTTTAGCTACTGTTGGTCTGAGGAAGAGCCCTTAAGTGATTTGAACGTGTAGCCAAGGGTGGGGAAAACATTGCTCTAAAGAAAGTTGAAAGGAGCTGGGCGGTGGTGGAGCAAGCCTTTAATCCCAGCACTCAGGCAGAGGCAGGCGGAACTCTGTGAGTTCAAGGCTAGCCTGGTCTACTAGAGCTAGTTCCAGGATAGGCTCCAAAACTACAGAGAAACCCTGTCTCGAAAAATCAAAAAGAAAAAAAAAAGAAAAAGAAAGAGAGAAAGTTGAAAGGATTATACAAACAGCTTCCCCTGCTAGGTGAATGTCTCAACATTGAAGACTCTTTGTAACACTCCCTTCCCAGAGCTAAGATCCCATGAGCCTCCTGACCTTCAATAGTGTAGCAGTTCCAGTAGCTCATCCAAGCAGATGGGAATGAACCGTGTATATAATTGTAAGTGTGCAGGTAAGACGGAATTACAACACATACACAGCATGAAGATGACTCCTCACATGCAACAGTGTCCACAGAAAGCATCAGCATGTGTGCAGGTGTGAAGTCTCTGGTATAATACTACAACTACTCATTTGAATATGTACATGTTTTATTAAAAATATAGAGGCCCTGGCCAGAACAAATCACTTGGTACAAGATAGAAATTAGAGCCCCAATCTGACTTGAAGGGACAAATAAAGCCAAAATCCACTCATCATTTAAACCTTTTGTTTGCCTTTTTTCTCAATGGTCGGTGTGTCAGATTCAGTATTTTGGATGTTCCACTGCTTTGGACAGCTAAGCTTAATTCCTGTCTGGATGACTTACTCTTACCCAGCTGTATCTCCTTTAATCGGTCAGAGAGTCGAAGTTCCTCTTTACCTGTTATTAAAATGGCTGTAAGATTAGTTCCTTACTTATTCCTTTGGCAGCAACTTTCTCTTCCTCTTCTCTTTCCAAAACATCCATATACTTTAGTACCCGTAGAAGTACTGTGGGCTTCAGATGAGTAGTGAAAGTACCTTGAAGACCGCGGACCCAGTCCCATCATGCTTCGCGCAGCCACCTTCTCTGGCTCCAGCTGGGACTCTACTCTAGGCCCAATCCCTCAGTCGGAACTCTGACACCACCATTGCAACCTCGCCCACAGTTTTCTTCCTGGAGTGTCTGGGCACACTTAGCCCTCGTGTGGAGGCACTGGCCCGGCCAAGGTCATGAGCAGTCTGGAAGGCCAGTTGTGTATCGTGTCAGCAGTAAAAAGAGTTCACTCTGGAGCACTAAGGCAAGAGGTGCCCTGTGAAGGAGAACACACAGCAGAGATAACGGAACGTGTGAGTGTGAATACATGTGTGTAAGAGACAGGATAGATGAAGGAGTCTTGAGGGAGGGGGGAACTATTTTATATTGATGTTTATACATTTATAACTCTGTGAGGGAGCCAGGCTGCAAAAGAATTGGAGCCCCAAATATGTTTTGGATCTAGTAATGTTAACTATACTAAGAAGGCCTTTGAACAAGTGGGATAATATCCTAGAGACTGGAAAAGCTGTCAGTTTGTAAATCACCAACAAACAAGACAGCGCTGGAGAAAGTGGACCAGTCAAGAGGAACGTCAGACTACGGGTGTGGGTGGGGGGAGGGAATACTGGGAAAAGCCCTCAGAGATTCCAGCACTTACCAGTACGGATGAGTAAGAAGAGAGTGGGAAGGACAGGCAAGCAGTGGCTGCCAGGGAGCATATTGCCCAGCAAGCTGTGAGGAAGGTCAGAGGATGTGGTGAGTGACGGCATCCAGATGAGTGGCAGGGGAGCTTAGTCAGGCAAAGAGTGGGCAGAAGCCAGATTCCACCACGGGATGGAATTCCAGGGTGTTGAGGAAGTGGGTACAGAGATGTGGATTAGCCTTTCCAGAAGCCTTGAAGAGAAAGGCAGGCAGGCAGAAGGCAGCAGACAGCAGGCTGCTCACCGCTGACAACATGGAAAGGCAAAGACCGGAAGGCACGGGCTGGGAGCAGGAAGATAAAAGTGAACTTGGTTTTAATAAAAAGAGGAGAAAGTGCTTTCGTCTTAATAGCTCAGAGAATGCTGATAGCAGCCATGTGTGAAATTGATTTCTGAGGCCCAGCACCAGAGAGAGCAGGACTGTGAGGCCATGCAGTAGTAAAGCATGATTTAACGCCTTCGCTCTCTCGTCTTATTACAAAGCAGGCTCTAAAAAAAAGATGCCTGGGGTGCGCCTCAGCAATCTTGATATTGTCTGCGGCCAGCGTCCATTTTATTATATTCCTGAGGCCGTTTGGTGACTATAATACCACTTCATACATTCATCTATTAGCATGTCGTATAGCTAAGAGCGTTTTGTGCAATGCACATAAATATTATCACTCTATTAAATAATATCGAATGATGCTTGAAGGACAAATGTGTCTTGCTGGAAACATAAATGTGACAGGTTTGTGCTTCTTTGTTGAGAGCAAAATACCAGTTTTGTAAAGTCTCAGAACTGTTCAAACCCTGGGGAACCTTACAAGAAGCACAGATGCAAAGCTGTAGTGTATTTCATACCCAACTAAACATTTCCCAAGTGTCTGAACTAGTGGCTCCTTGGTATTGTTACTGAATTTACAAATAATAGACGATTGTCTCACCTCTCATATGCACAATACTAAATGAAAGTTTTCAGATGTGATTTAAAAGATTGCCAACAATACATGGAATTTAGCTAGCCTGGAAAAGCAAAGACAAATTCTGTTGAACTTGACTAGAAAGCTGTGGGAAACAAGCGCTGCATTTGTCTCTCATTGCTATTATTCTTTCCTATTTCATCTGATAGACATGTCCTGTTTATTATGATGACGGCAACTTATAATGGACTGGGGAAAATCCATCCACTTAAAGAAACAAAATATGCTTTTCAGATTTAAAACTGCAGGATTATGCACGCTATTTCACACGAGAGGAAAGGAAATTTGTAGAGCACTTCTGTGTTGCATTCCCTTAACAAGAGAGTGTGTGGTGATGTTGCTGGGGTTCTAACGAAAGCATCAGCTATCAACAGTGCCTAGACTTTCCAAATAAGTCACATAACATGCGAGGAAACATATCTGCAAAACTAACAATTAATTGTGAAAGTCACGCAGTGGAGAACAGAGAGTGACAATAGTGGCCTCTGTCCTGATATAAAACACAGTAATTTGTAAACCTTGTTGAGACCCCCATGTAGTAGAAACGTTCAGAAGACAACATTGCTCTGTGACACTGGTCAGAAATAATTCAATGTGGACACTGAAGACCATAAAGCAGATCTACCTTTCAGCCCATCACCTGGATGATATTTTGCTTATAAACATTTTCTAGTTTTCAAAGAACTAAATAGTACACATTTATTAATAAAAAAACTATAGAGTATAATTTTTCGCTCACCTTATTTTTTTAGAAGTCACTTTAATGTCTTCCATAGGTTCTGGGTGGTGAGGACTGCCTAAAGAAATAAAAGAATCCCAACGAAAATTATCAGTTTCAAGAATCAGCTTGTTAAAAAAAATTATGAAGCCATTGGACCACCCACATCTTAAACTTCATTTGGCAATTACACTGCCCAACATTCATTCATATATTACTACTTTATCCTTAAAGAAATCTTTATAGCAACTCTGTGAGTTAAACCAAGATAGTGTTTGGGATCCTGTTTTATAGATCAGAAAATTGATTTGTAAACGTGCAGAAGAAGTACCATGGGCTAATTAAGAATTCTATGTGTCTTCGAAATTATCTGACCCCAAACTGAGATACACTACACTAGGTATTTAAGATACAATGATGGCTATATCAAGGTGTAACAAATGTATCACAGTGACTGTTTGTGACCTGATACCCAGCCTGTGTCCCTGCTTAAAAGTTTCCCATCAGTATTATCCATGTACACCTGTTGGAGGAGGCTTCTCAGCCCCCCAAAAACCACACAGAAACTATATTATTCAAATCACTGCTTGGCCCATTGGCTCTAGCTTCTTATTGGCTAACTCTTACATATTAATTTAACCCATTTCTATTAGTCTGTGTATCGCCATGTGGCTGTGGCTTACCAGCTAAAGTTCCTTCTGTCTGGCGTCTGTCTCCTGTGGGGGCTACATGGCTTCTCTTTGACTCCGCCCTTCTTTTTCCCAGCATTCAGTTTAGGTTTTCTCACCTACCTAAGTTCTACCCTATCAGGCCAAGACAGCTCACAGCATACAGAGAGGAATCCCACATCATACACCTTCTTAAATGCTTTAAATTCAAACATGTACACACACACACATATGTACACAGTCAAACATATACAGACTCACATAGATACATACAGACACACACATACCAACTCTCACACACACATACTCTCTCCCCCCCTCTCTCTCTCTCACACACACACACATATGTACACCAAGGAAACATTGACCATTGGACTTGGTGCCATGCCCTGGTCAGACATCAGAGTTGAGACTGAATGCCATTCAGCTCCTATCTACCAGGATTTTGCGGTATCTTACCTCTGAATATCTTAACCACAAAGCTCTATTATTTCATTTAGATTTAGTTTTACAAGAATCTACTGTCCCTAATCTAGAACTCTTCCTTGTGTCAAATTTACTTTGATTTTTTTTCTGATTAGTTGTGACTAATTTAACTTTTTTTCTATATTCTGTACTGCACTAACTAATTTGTGTGTTTACTTTTAAATGCTGTTCAGTTTTTTATTGGTTGCAGCCTTTTCCTTTCATTAACCAAGACCTCATATATCCACACTGTCCCTGTCTGTATCCCCTCCAATCCCAACACACTCACCTCCTAACTGTACACTTCCCATATGGAGCAGAGAACAGTCTGTTGCTGACTGTTTGGTGAGGTGCTTTGGCACATACTCACCTGGGACACAAATTAGGCTACATTAAGGAAAGATGTGACAAGTTGATCATTATTCAGCTTTAAATGTTTTGGGTAAATTCAGCACTAGCATAAAGAGATACATGAAGAAGCAGAAACGTGATTAACTTTCTTCCCTGTATGGGTCAGGTTTATTTGTATCTTCTCCCATCCCTCGCTTATCTGCAGCTTGCATTTATTTGCTGTCTGTTGAGAACCAGAGTGCACATGAACGAGAGAAAACTGACAGCCATTATGAATTAGGCCCTCAACCACAACCTGTCCTGGCCTGCCTTGTGCTCAAAGAATATTTACTGACACTGGTTAGATATTCAGAGTCCCAAAAGGCACCCGGGGACAACGGCACATTTATCTTCATCGTGGCCCTTACAAAGCACACAGTCTATTTCTGATGAAAACTGTGTCAGCAAAGAAGTGCAAAGCAGAGACTCCCACATGCTAAGCCAGCTACAGCATCAGATCCTAGCAATGTGCTCCAAACCTGCAGAAGCAGGTGGGGATTGCTTCTTCCTGAAGAATAGGAAGTTCCAGTAGATAATGGTGTGGTAGCTGCACCATAAAGCAAGGGCGGGCAGACGCAAGTCAAGGAAAATAAAGCAGGTGTGAAGAAGATGGGGGGGGGAAGCTAAGCAAGAAGCTAGTGAACATAGTATGAGAGGATCTGGCAGCATCTTGCATGAACAAGGAGTCAATGTGTGATCGAGGTCAGCAGGACATTTAAGGTCAAGTTAGAAAAAGACTTTATATTTCATTTTTGGTAATTTGGACTTTATTCTATTCCTAGTGATTCCTAACCTTTTTTTTTGAGAACCTGATGAAAGCTATGGATCTTTTTTCCAGAATTATAATAATAACACACATATGCCCAAAATGTTGCATAGGGGTTTTGAGCGTTCACAGCCCACCTGGAATCCATTATTAGAGCCAACCAACTATCCATGCTGGCTCTACAGAAAGTCTCTTAGTAAGGAGTGAACACTTCAGCTGCATTTTCTACCAAGCTAGCTGGCAACGGCATGGAGGACAGACAGGTGGGAGTAAAAAAATAATCAGATGGTAAAGTTATTGCGAAACACAGGGTCCCAGCAGTAAGACCAGAATTAAGGGTTTGGAAGAGGTGAGGGTGGAAGAGAAAATCACTGCTGAAGTGGGATTGATAACCCTGAGTGAACAGAGAGGATATTGAGCAAATATTTTGTGGTTTCTTGTCCTTATTCTTCCATTCAAATATAAATAAGGGTTGCTGCACCAGCCTGGATTCACAGAAGTAGGCAGACATGCAAACCAAGCTTGCAGGATTTGAACTCCACATTCATGCAGAAGCCTCCAGTCTATCCAAATACTCAGACTACAGGGGGCTATGAAGTAGTGAGTTCAAAGACTAAGGGACAGTTGCTGGTAGACACACTAAAAGATAAAGAGCATGGCAGACAGTAACTCTGGAAAGGAAGCAGTCATAGGCAGCCAACTACTGACTGATGTCCCCCTCTTCCTTACCTGTGGCTTCCTGATTCCAGAGTAGATTTGGAATCACTGAGGTAGGTGGTTGCTTTGTTTTATGTTTGGGATGAGGAAATATTAGTAAGACCATCAAATAGATACTATGAAGGATTTATTGCCCAAACTGTCAAACTTGCAAAACTGTTTCCACTACCCATGCCTCCCCTAACTCCCTCTGATGGCAGCAGCCATAAGTTAAAACTAGAATAAAATGCTATCAAAGGAACAAAGATATACAGGAATTAAGTGGACCATTGCTTTTTAAAATGCATTCTTCTGAGCAATAATAGGTGCTGAGCTTTGTTGGATTTATCTTCCAGTGCAGGGGATAAAGGAGGTGATACCTCCTTGAACTGGAGAGTTGAAGACAGTCCTTAAATTTCAAAATCCTTAGAAATCTTGGTTCTAGATACTTCTCATATACTTTCCCTCATTCCTTCTTCCTGTGTTTGCTCTGTGTTCTACATACGATTTTGGGAGACAAATATAAAATAAGTAATTGAAGATGTAAAAATAAAGCAAAGTTCCAAAGTGTTTCCCCATCTGCTCAATACATTTTATGACATTCATAATAATTTCACTTATTACCATGGGTAATTAAAATATTATAATCATTGCCTTCAAGGGGTTTGGTAGTTCCTTTGGGAAGATAATTGTCATATAGAATGATAATCTAGAAGAGATATCATGACTTGATCCCATGAATTCTCTATTAATTAGACACAAATGGGCAATGTGTGATTGGGACATGATGCACTTGCTGATTAAACAGATTACATTTATTACAGTGGTAAAAGCCTGTCATTTGGCCACATTTTTTGAATGAAGATAGTCTAGTGTGAGCAAAAGTGGAGACAAAGAATGTGAGGGGGGAGAGAGGAATGAAGGAACAAAGGAAGAAAGAAAGAAGGAAGGAAAGAGAGAAAGAAAGAAAGGAAGGAAGGAAGGAAGGAAGGAAGGAAGGAAGGAAGGAAGGAAGGAAGAAAGAAAGAAAGAAAGGAAGGAAGAAAGAAGAAAACCATAATGCTTTATCAGGGAGAATATTTTAGACTTCAGTTCTAATATTTGTCTGAATATTGAAATGAGCACTTAAGAATATATCTGAGGTGAACACGGAAATGGAACCTAGATTACAGTCAGAACCCTATGAAGCTTCCTTTAGAATCATTTCACCGAACTTCTCTTGACACCAATGGCACAATGGTCAGCTGAGGACGAGTTAGCCCAGTTCTCTTGACAGCTTGCTTGGCAATGACGTGGTCACCAGTCATCTCTTCCAGTTTCTCTAGTATCAGCTCTAATTTGGGCTTGTGGCCATCAAGCCGTATTAATTTCTTAACTTTCCAGCTCCCTCACTGAATAAAAAAAAAAAGTTTTGTTTCATTTTTTTTCCTCTATCAGGAATGCTTTCTCCATGATTCCAACCCCAACATGTGCTTTCCGGGGCCTCAGATGTTTCTGTAGCGCTACAGATGTTTTGTAAATTCATTTCAGCGAAAGTTGCCAGTGCTGCAGAAACTATCTGTGGCTGATTGGCCTCAAAGTTTGGACGGAGTTTGAGTTAGATGAGGTGGAAATGGAAACTGAAACTTCTTGCTGGCTTGCCAGGAGCTCAGGAATTCACAGAGAGAGCAGAGAAGGAATTTGCTTGGAGGGGGAGTTTCCAATGTGCCTGTTTTGGGGAGTGGAGGGGTGTGGAAGTCCCTGGAAGAAACTCTTCACTGTTTTTCTTGGGGTTGTGCCTACATACTATTGTGCTCTGGAGGCTGCTTTCCTTTTCTCTGTATGGGAAGAATCTACAGCAGTAGCAGCACTAATGAGAAAGAGTAGCTTCACTTTAGAACTCCGGGTGACATAGCTCTTGTTTCACACCTGAGATGAAAAAGTTCTGAGATGTCCAAATAGCCCTACATGAGCCATAAAGATGAGGAGTATGATCACACAGGTGGGAGTGATGAGTCTTAAAGCTAACTGGTGACCCTCCAGTTCACCTTTGCTCTATTTCTTTGTGAAAGCCATGAAATTACTGCCTCCAGTCCTGTACTTGAACAGGGGCTGGATTCAATACTTGGGCTATTATTGTTATGAAAATGCAAATTGTTAGAGTGGACAAAGAAAGCAAGACAGTTAAGACATCTCCAGTAAAAACTTCAAGTCCCCAAGACCATGTATAACATATATCTAGACCTATGAACTGATATATCTATATCTGTGATGTATTTTGATCTGGATCTCTATTGATAGCTAAGCTATGATCTAGATATATACTTGACATACATAATACATGTTTGTATACTTACCCACACCTAGTTTACAATCTCTATCAGAAAAATGCATAGTAGTATTTATATTAATATTCTATTGGTACCATTGTGGATCATTTGGAGTGTACCTATTTACCTAAGTTCCTACTTTAAGAGTAACAGAAGCTGAGAGGGATAGGATATTTAAATCTGTGCCCTCCTTAAGCTTATTCAAAGCACTGAATGATCAGCTGCAAAGTTCTTGAATGTTAAGCTTTGTTCATACCAGCAATTACTGATTCTAATCCAGCTGCCTATGTGCTCTGGTAGAACTTTCCAGGATGAGCAGAGGTTCTCAACTAGAAGAGCTGTAATCCAGCCTCGTCCTTGGATAGAATACAAAAACATCAACTTACTATAGTTCTGAAATGCAGATCTTGCTGAAGCATTTAACATTGAGCAGAGTCAGGGTTTTGTTTCCTAAAAAAGAAAAAAGAAAGAAAAGAAAAAGAAAAAAAGAAAGAAACCATCTCAATTCTGTCTCCAAGTTGTTCCATGGGTAGGGAAGAAGCTGAGGACAAAATAATTTTTGAAAATTAGAAACAGCAGCATTGGTTCTTGTCATTTTACAATGAACACATGTGCCGATAGATGCCTTTCAAAGGGGAGTGAGAAGCAGAGCTGTGGCTCACACTTGCTATCCCAGCACCCAAAAGCTAAGGCAGGCAATTACCAGCAGTTTAAGGTAGCCTAGGCTGCATAGTCAGCTCAAGGATATCCTGGTTTCCAGCGATGTGGCAATACAGTCTCTCAAAAGTGGCCGTAGGACTAGAGGGAGGGATGGTTCAGAGGTGATCAGATGCCTCTGGCCTCAAAGGGAAGTGGTATACCCACACACAAACACACACCTACACATCATTAAAACTAAAAATAATTTTTAAAACTCCAAACAAGATCGGAATTTGAAGCCATTCAGCACTGAAGAAGACTATATGTGATATTAAGCTTGCCTCCCCAGTTCTAGTGGTGTATCTTGTATGGGAGGCAGTGCTTATGTATTCATGGCATGAAGGGGAAGATAAAATGATCATCACCCACTTTCCAGAGCTACAGCATCAATGCTCCCACTTTGAAGATGGGAAAATCTCTGGCTCAAAGATGTGAGCCCAAGCCCAAGTCAAGCCGATTTGCATTTAGCTAGTGGAGTTGATCTGCCTCCCAAGCCGCCACTCTTCTCCCTGTACGTGGTCCAAGTTGTTCAACCTCCCAGACCCTCCGTGTTCTTATTTGTGAAATAAAACAGTGGTTCACACAGTGGGCTTATCATAAAGACTAAGCACAACAACTGGTGAACATCTTGGTGTTCTTCAGGGTGTGCTACTTAATACTACCCAGGGTCCCCCTTCACCACTAACCCTCCAGGCCTGAGTGTAAGGTGCCCTACTGGATTGTGTGGAGGGTGTACTTGAATGTGTGTGGAGGCCTACGGAAGGAAGGTAGACAGGTGCCCAAAAGTCCCCTTATCCTGGATAGCATTTATGCCCTGATACAGAATTGACTTCTTTCTTCAGTAGCAAGGGACTGGCTTCATGCAGGGGCCTCTGTAAGACTATGCACTGTGTCACTGACAGTTCGTCCCAGCAGTGCAGCTGTGATAAGAACCAGATGATTCTCATTCCCAAAGCAAAGCCAGCAGAGAGTGTCATCTGTGAAGGCACATGTCTCAGTGTCCATATGCCACGCTACCTAAGAGAACACAGCAAGAACTAATGGACTTTTACAAGAACCCAGTTACTGCTTAATGTCTCTAAGGTCTCAAGGGCCAGACATCACAACCCCTACCATGTACCATTGGCACTGGGCCCTCTAGCCCATGTTGTTAAAGAAGCCAAGGATTAGACAGTATTTTCAGAGACTTGATGTATGTAGGAAAGTTAAAAACACAAATGGCAGATGGTTTCCCCAAAGCTAGGTTCATCCATGGATAATATGTTTCTATGAGTGTATTTCTCCACCGTGCATGGGCACACCAAGGAAAATTGGTTCTACCATCATTGGAGGAGTTGTCCCTCTTAGAATTTTTCAATGTGTGATTTCCATTTGTGCAGCCACATGTATAGCTCTAGGTGGCTTAACCCATGCTGTCTGTCATTAAGAAGAAGAAAACCAGGGGCTCAGGTACCTTCCTTCTGATATTACTATTGTAAGGAGCATTATTTGCTTCAGTCTGTGACATATTTTTGTTGAGGTTAAGCTAGTGTCTGAAAACCACTTTGCTTCTAACATAACTTCAGCTGTTATATGACTTTAATTTTACAAACACCTCAGCACCTTCTTTATTTTCATGTAGTTCTATACAGTTTGACTTCTCACTATACCATTTGGGAAAAATATTTCCCAAATACTCTATGTATGTCTGCCTCTCAGCTATTATAACTTTAGAGACTTTTTCTTGCTAATATGTGCTTCATTCTCTAATACTATAAATCTAATTACCTGTACAGGTTCCAATGAATTGGGTTTGCAGTTAAATAGATAGGGTCATTCTAAGGTTAAGTTTCTATTGGACAATGACATACAGGGTAACTATTACTTGATTTGATCCAAGTACTTAAATGTTATAGTGGTCAGTCTTGGGGCTGTTCATCTGAAACTTTGTTGGCATAACTGGCTCTGGAATTCACCACAAAATTATCAGATGAATACCACATTAAGATAAGCCAGGAATGGCAAGAACATGAAATCATTTGGATGTAGGGAAGTTCTGATATGCACAGGAGGTATATAATAATCTAGCACAGTCTGTATTCTGTGTGGTTGGTATTCCTTAAGCTTTAGACTTACTGACTGGACTGCAATGGTAGATCAGTGCTATTGGATTATTGATTGCTGAGCTTTCCAACAAAAAAAAATACAGTTCACCAAACATTCCACTTAAAAGTCAATACATGGCACCAGAGACCTAGAAATGGCCAGGATGTTTTCTAATGAGTCATTTTATAAACATACTCACATTTTATATGATTATAGAACCGTGACTTGGGCCTTCCTTTTCTTGTTATTTGCTTGGTGTCTTCAATGCTGGCAAAATCAGATGCTCACTGACCATTCCTAATCATCTTAACCAAAACAAAATGAGTATTCCAAGGCCTCAGTTCAATACTCTTTGACTCTAAAATTATTCTTTCATAATTTTATGCATGCATATCATGTATTTAGGTCATATGCAACTCTTCTTCTACTACCAACTCTTCTCAGACACTGCCCCGACTTCAGAACTTTATCTTTTTTAAATAACCCACTGAGTCCAGTTAGTGCTACCCATGTGCACATGGAGGTAGGATAACATCCACTGGAGCATTGGTCACCTACAACAGTCACACTGATGAAAGAATTGATTCTCCCATCCTGGGTAGCCATAAACTGTCAATACTTCCTCAACTAGTGAGCCCCATCCCTTTGTGATGGATGACCGACTATCTTCTTGTGAAGCTCTTAGGCCAGCACTGTACCTGCCGTAAAGTGTGTGAGTGCAGAGGCCCTGTCAAACCTAGAAGACATTATTTTCCAGCAGTCTTCCCAACCTGCAGTTCTAAAATTCTTCTGCTTTCTCTTCCATGAGGTTCTGAGTCTTGCTGTGGCGAGGTTGTGATAATAGATATCCCATTTAGGGCTGAGCATTCCACTTTAACCTACCATGATTCTCTGTATTAATCACTCTTTGTTGTACAAAAAAAAATGCTTCTCTGATGATGAATGCAGCTTGGGTTGGTCTGATAAAATGTGGGCCCTTTGGCTGGTTTTTTATCATTTTCCTACTGGTGAATCATTGGCTTAATGACAATTTCGTTGTTGTTACTTAGATCTCTGTCACTGGTGTTCCTAGTTAAGGGTATTGTCCGTCCCCTCTAACCCTGTTACTGGAATTTTTATCCTGCTTCGAGGTCTAATCTCGTGAGCGCTGTTTAATCGTGTCCATCGCTATCTGAAACACTGAGACTAAAACCTGACATGTATGTGGTAAGAACCAAATTGGTGTGCACTGGCTTGGCTATAGAGAAGCTTAGGTTTTTGGTTTCAGAAGCAGCCAGCATTGCTTTTAGCAACCTGTTCCCTACCATTATTTTTCCACAAGCTTCAGTTTTCCAGAAAGGTATAACCTAGATTTTACACATTTAAAACAATACTGCTTCAGTGGGTGACTCAGGATTAGTCAAAACAGGGGAATAAACTAGAAATGGGGTACCTGTTGGCTGGAGCACAGAGCAAATTGGCCTTCAATGAAAAAATGAGGCCATGTAATTGAATCTACAACTTGGCTCCATATTAAATAAAAATGTTTTTTCTGCTCTGAAGCACACTCTAGAGCTCTTTCCCCATCTTATCAACAGTTTTGTCTCACCAAGGAGAAATCCCTTGTTCCACACATCCATCTGAACTAAACTGAACCAGAAAGACCAGCCAGCAGGCCCTTGTCCAGCAGTAGAGTGACTCCAAAGTCAGGCAGAGATTTTAGAATTTTGCAATTTGGATCATTGTGGTGGTTCAAATGCTCTAAAATGAAGCCAGTTTAGAATTGATAGTTCTTCATCTTAGACTTTAATTATGGGCTTCGGAGTCAATAGTTACATACATATCCATGTTGGTGTGTATTTATGAGATTGTTTATATGTTTGTCTGTATATGGTTCCATTTTTATGTGTGTGTTACATAATAATTTGATCAACCTAAAACACTAGGCTAAAAATTAAATGCTGGCAAAATGTCCAAAGGGCTGCATACTCAAAAGAGAGAAATAAACAAGATTTCAATCAGGCCAGACACAAAAGTTGCTTAGTCTGAAGACTGTCTTAAAGACTGCAATAAGCAAATATTTTGAATTTTAAATGATCTGAAAGGAAATGCTCAAATATTGTTTCTGGTTGTATATGTAATTCTCTGGCACAGTGTAAAAGGAGGAAAACCACTTTCTCTAACATTAAACACAAATGCTATTGAAATAGACTGTGTTTATCCTACTTACTAAAAGAGAACTTGGAATTTCTTCTACTTTGAGAAACAGATCTGGGCCATGTTTCCAAGACAGCACAAGATCTCTTTCAGAGAAATGCGAGCACTTATTATGTTTAATTGTGATGATACTTCTAACTTGCAGTGTGGCAAGAATATAGTCAGGGAAGCCTCACTATAGAGCCTGTCAGTGTTGCCTTTGACGAGACACATGAAATAGCATTGGCAGAGTTTACAGAAAAACATACAGCTCTCCATCATTCTCTGAGTTTCTTCCTCAGAAGGGGACACTGCACATTTGGCCTCACTTCACATGGAAACACGTTTGCATGAAGTTGCTACAAGTGGGATTTTTTTGTGTGTCTTCATTTTTTTATCCTTTTATTGTCATATTTGGATCTCATCAAAGTTGTCATACTCATTTGACTCATTTCAGTTACTTCATGAACCATAATATTTGTGATACTGCTTCCGTCTCAGTCACAGTGTATTTGAATAAGATAAGAGCAACAGCATCATAAAAATGTGTATATGTTTCAGAAGACCGCTATATCTCTCTCTCCAGCACCCCTCCCCTTTAGGAAGCCGAGATGGAACCTAGCACCTTGTACATGCCAGGCAAGTGCCCTGCCACGGAGCTCTATTCCCAGCCCTCATTTTACTTTGCTTAGAGACAAGGTCTCACTGAGTTACTCAGGCAGCTTTGATCTCTCCATAACCCAGGCAGAGCTTGAACTTTTGCTCTTCTAACCTTGGGCTCCTAAAAAACTGGACCTCCAGCTCTGTGCAATCAAGACTAGCTCAATGATCCTATCATCCACTCACAGAGAACAAATACAGTGTGTGTTCCAAGATATGTAATAATTTTTTTGCAAAGGAGGCGTGACTTTGATGGTTGCTCCTCTTGCACTGGGTAATCCAGTGAATATGAGTGCTCACTATGGGGCTCATGGGACTTTGGAATCAGTTCTTTAAGAAGGAGAGGGGCTATGAGGTCACTGATGAGGTTCTGTCACCCGCGCTGTATGACTCCAGATTCTGGCAGCTCACACCACCACCAAGAGATGCAGTAATACAGATTCAGGGCTCTACTCTGAGAAGTGGGGGCTTCTGGGAAATGATGCCTGAAGAGGGCAGTGCCTCAACTACACTCAACAGAAACAATTCCAGTCTCCTGGCAAGCACATTTCCTGTAGCCTCACAGGGCCCAGCTGTGGTGATAAATGGTGCTAACAAGAAGCCAAGAACATTAAGACCAGGAACAAGGCTAAATTATACACACACACACACACACACACATACACACATATATTTGTTATATATATTTGTTGTAATAAAATGTACTTAAAACTGGCCATTGCAACCACTTTTAAGTTCACACAATTTAGTGGCATCAAAAATATTCACATTTTAATGCAACAGTAATCACTGTCCTTCTGTGGAACATTTTACCTTTCTGAATGGAAATTCTATACACATTGAACATCAGTTCCTCAGGTCCCCTGTCTCAATTCCTAATAGCTATCCTTCCATATTTTGTGTCTAAACTCTGGCTACCTAAGGTCCCTTATGTGATTGGAATCACTTGGTATATGTCCTGTTGTGGCTACTTTATTTCACTTAGAATATTGTCTTCAAGGCTCACCCATGTTCTTACATGGGTCACAATTTCTTTTTAATGCTGAGTAACATCCCATTGTATGTATGTACTACATTTTGTATGCATTCATCTATACATGGACATTAGGTTGTTCCTACTTCGGCTTCTGTTTTCCATGAATTAGCTTTTACTCCTCTCAGTGATTCATTAGCATAAGGTATTTTTAGTATTCACATTTTTTTAGGATGCGAAAGCAACCATTAAGGGTCTATGTAGAAGTTTCTGCAGCCAGGAGTCCCTGGAGCCAGGATATCCTCCTACAACGTGCTGAGTAGATCCTATTTTTGGCTCACTACCCTAAACATCTCAGCTCTCCATTCAGTGATTTAGGACTGTAAGTGAAGCATATGCCAGGTAAAACCCTATTTACATTGTTGAAGAATACAAAATGTATGCTTGAAAATAAAAGAATACGAAAAAAAATGTATGCTTGACTGCAGCAATAATCTCAACTTAACATCATTCAGGGGTGTGTGTGTGTGTGTGTGTGTGTGTGTGTGTGTGTGTGTGTGTGTGTGTGTATTGTGTCATGGCTAGGATGTTATCCCCGTCTGGTAAAAAGGGAAATTAAGGCATTTGGGGGTTACAAGTTATTTGATTAAAAGTCACTAAAGCACAGAATCCACATCCAAACTCACTGTCTCTAGCCCTGAAGCATTTGCTATTACCTATAGCACAGACATTATCTGTGAAGCCTGTGAAGTACAATACCGGAGCTTGACTATTACAGCGGCCACATTCACAGCAGACGCCCTTTCTCCTGGGGAAGCTTTAAAACAACAAACCAATTCATCTGTCTGGAGAAAAAGTCTCTGTACTACTAAAATCATTTCACAGAATTATACCAATTAACAAATCTGAAACCTGAGAATGAAATCGCTTCATTAAAGAAACTGATTACGTACACCATGGTCGGGCTTGGGAAGCCATGCTGGTGTGCGCATGCTCCTGGAGCAACAGTCCCCCTGAGGGATGGACAGCACATGGATTGCAGTCCAGGTGATTTCAGTGCCCTCTGTCTTCCTCTCACCTAGACACCATTCTCTCTGAGATTTTATTTCCCAATTGGTCCATTAGTGCAATCTTTTATCTTCAGTTATTGCCCAGTGGCCTTAAACTCAAATATCCCTTGTAGACAAACGCATTATTAAAGGGAAAAGAATCCAGTGCAGGCTTTCATTTCAAGTGTGACCATCATGGAGGGACAGGCACCCAATGTTAAGGATGGGTGTTTAAGGGGCTGAAGGGGACATGATGCTAACCACTCATCCTCTCTCGTTTCTTGCAGAGTTCCAGAACTGCACGCTCAGAGGAGGACCGGGAAGGCCTCTGGGATGCCTGGGGCCCTTGGAGCGAGTGTTCTCGCACCTGTGGTGGGGGTGCCTCCTACTCCCTGAGACGCTGCCTGAGCAGCAAGTAAGTCCTGTCCCCATTTGGGGACTTTGAGAGTCAGAGATGGCTAGCTTGTTAATCAGGTTTTGTGGATAGGGTCATGCAAAATATTGTGTTGCTTCTAAAGTAAATGAATGGAAGGGGAAGGAAAGCAAATTAAGTTTTAGAAGTTTGGGTTTGTTATGACGATCTCTAACTAGTTGTTTAAATACTGTTTTGTGACTGCAACAGAGAAGTCATATCATACCTCAGGAAAATTAAATTGCTTTTATGTTAGGTCTGGAAGGACAGGTTATTATTTGAAATGGTTCTAGACTCATTAACCTCAATAAGAAGCCCTCTGGAGCATGTACAAGTTATGGAGATAACAACAGCACCAACATTCCATTATTATCAGATAATTTGCAAACGAATGAGATGTTTGTTGTAAGGAGGCTGCTTCTTAGTTCTCGCATGCTTAGCCCCAAAATAATCACACAGAAACCATATTATTTAAATCATTGCTTGGCCTATTAGCTCTAACTTCTTATTGGCTAACTCTTACATCTTAATTTAACCCATTTCCATTAATCTGTGTATCGCCATGTGGCAATGGCTTACCAGGTAAAGTTCCCAGTAGCGTCTGTCTCTAGCTTTGGCTTCATGGCTTCTCCCAGACTCCACCCTTCTTTTTCCCAGCATTCAGTTTAGTTTTCCCCAGGGGAGCTCTGTTCCCCTACAGCTCTGCTATAGGCCCAAACAGTCCCATTATTAACCAATGATATTCACAGCATACAGAAGGGAATCCCATATCAGATGTTGGCTTTGTTTCTATAGACTTTCTAATAGCCAGATATTCCTTAAAGCTGTTGAGTTCAATAAATGATGGGTTTTAATAAAAGGTTGGGAAAGACAGAGAGGTCGCTAGAAATTGTAACAAGACTAGTGAGAAAGGTAACACAGAGATGGAAGCTGCTAACAGCTTCTAGGCAGAATGGAAAATGCCCAGGGCCTTAGAATGGAAAGTTTTTACTAAGGGTAATAATAATCTGCTTCCTGAGCTGTGTGGTCTATGACTCGATTTGTCTCCAAACTATAAAGTATAAAGTACCATGGCAGTATTTTTTAATGAAAGATTTTATTTGACAATGAAAAGTGTTAAAGGCAGCATGAAGAAGGAACATTTGATCAAAGTCACTGTGCAATATAAAGTGTGAAACAGAAGAATATGTCTATACACTGATTCTATTAGACATTTTTAAGTCTTAACTTAAAAAGGTTTCATGCAAGTGTATATTGTATGTGGAGCGCATTCAGTGCACAGCACCCTACTGTTCTTTTTGGTCCTTTTCCCTCTTGTAGATGTCCTTTTCTGAACTTAGAGAGCTTTATGTCTACTTTCACATCATCTATACATAGATAAGTTTATATATTTATGTAAAGCATAGGGATCACAAGTGAGAGAAAATAGACAGTATTTGTCTTTCTGAGATGAATAGGATTGAGCCCAGTTGCATACATTTTCCTACAAAAAACATAACTATTTTTTTTTACTGTAAAAATTGTATTATACATGTTCTGCATGTTCTGTATCTGTTCCTCTGTTTGGGAGCACTGAGGTTGGTTTCATCACTTAGTGGCTAGTGCGGCAATAACCTTTGATGTGCTTGTGTCTCTGTGATATGTTGACTTAGACTCAGGGTGGTGTAGCTTTATTTTCTCTTCTTGTGTATTCCCGTATCTAAGACTTTTAAGTATTACATTTTGTGAGAGTTGGGAAGGCAGCCATACTTGTCTTGTTCTTAAATGTAGTGAGAATGTTTGAGTTTTCCCCCTGTTAAGTAAACTGTTGAATTTAAGTCTATCATACGGTCTTTACCATGTCAAGGTCAGTTTCTCATAGTCTCCTTCTGTCTTTCTGGCGAAGGGATGCTAGGCTAGAAAGAAGCCCTTTCTACATCTATCATGATGATCATGTGATTTCTGTTTTTACATATATTTATGTGATATAATTCCTTGAACTTATACATGTTGTGCCATCCCTACATATATGGATAAAGTCAACTTAATCAGGGTTAATAATCTTTTAAATATGATCACAGATTCTCTTTGCAAATATTTTATCAAGAATTTTTGCAACTATGTTCATCAGGGAGCTCAATCTATAAGCTTGTTTTCTGTGTAGCTTGTCTGGCTTTAGTATCAGGATAATGCTGGCTTCATAAAACAAGAGTTTTATAACATTCCTTCCTGTCTGTTCTATGGAGTAATTTCATAAGCATTGCTGTTAGCTTTTGCTTTTTAATATTTTTTTAAATAACAATCCTGCCATAAATTGCTAATGTTCTATACTCCCAATACTCAAAACTTTCTGTACCCAGTTACAACACTGTATAAATCTTTTATCTCCTGTGTCAGAAGACACTTTTCTATCTATAATATAATTATTTCTTAATTGTGTTTATAATTGTTGCCTCCTATAAATATACCTCATCTTCAAAGGTATGTGTAACTTTAGGGAGAAAAGACAGAAAAGGAATTCCAAACCAATGGAATTAGAAACACAAAACTGTTGCTGTTCTCATATCTGAGAAAAAAAAAGGGCTTCGAACCCATATCGTGACCAAAGGTCACTTCTTACTGACTAAAGATATTACAGTTTTAGACATGTACGTACTGAACATGGATGCATGAAATTTCACAGAACACAATTCTCCAAAGAGTCATATATTAACCCCCAAACATACAATTACTTTGTTACTACTTCATAATTGTAATTTTGTTACTGCTATGAATCATAACATAAATATTTGATATGCAGGATATCTTTTATCTGATCCCCTATGGGAGTTTCAACCCACAAGTTTAGAACCACTGGTCTAAATCAATTGAGCAAAGTTCCTCTGAACTTACAGAGACTGAGGCAGCAGGCACAGGACTTGCATGGGTCTGCACCAGGTCCTCTGCATATGTGTCATGGCTTCCAGGTGAGTGTCTTTAGGTGACTCCTCAGTAAGTGAACGAGTAGGTTCTTGTGCCTCTCTTAGGCTCTTTTCCTTATGTTGGTTTGTCATATCCAACTCTGATATGATGGTTCTTGTTTTATATTATTATATTTTATTTTCTTATGTTTTGATGGTATCTCTTAGAAGCCTATTGTTTTCTAAGGAGAGACAGAAAGGGAATGGATCCCAATGGGAGATGAGATGGGGAGGAACTGGGAGAAATAGAGATAGGGAGGGGACTGTGTAATCAGGATATATAATATATTGAAAATAATCTATTTTCAATACAAGGGAAAATATAAAATGTTTTCCTTGCCTTTAGCATGACATTTGTCTCCTTCTTTGCCCATGACCTGCAGATTTAAACTTTTTGTAGTGCCCTATGGGTCTTGTGTGTTCTATTACACATTTAAATATATTTATCTTTCTCAGTGTCTCAGAATTTCCCAGATTCCCTATCTGTCTTCCAGCACTGATATTCTATCTATCCTTGACCCATTCTGTTACCCAGACTTCCCACGGAGCTTTTGGTTTGGCAGATTGAGTTTTCATTTTCAGTGTTCTTTCTCTTTCATATTTCATATTCCTGGACTTCACTTTCATGTCCTGTACTGGCCTCCTTCTTTCAGTTAGATGTTTGTTTGTGTGCTTTGAGAATTCGTGTTCTCTTTGATTTCTTCTGACATGTTTAGAATCATTCTTTTGAATTCGTTGTGATTTTTCCTAATTTAGGTCCATTGGAGCCATTAATGCAGAATTAGTGACTTTTGGAGGAGTCATATTACCATGGTTGTTCATGTTTCTTATGATTTTTGTTTTGAGGCTTTATAAGGGATTGGATGATTGGTTGCAATCTTTTTTCAATCATCTTTATTTTTCATCAGAAGTCTCAATGGTCAAGAGGGATGAGGTTACAGCAGGATTGAGATGTTGGTTTCCTCTGCTGGGCTGGTATTCAGGGTGCCAGGCTTGTTCCCCAGCTCTCTCTTGAGAACAGAATAGTTCTGTAAAAATCAGTCACTATCAAAGGGCAGACTCACTATGAATGTACAGTAATAGTCAAATAAAAAGCAATTACTCTTTAAGCACCAATCATTTTAAGAAGTTAATAAACACTGATATTCTATATTTGCTGATGCATTAGTTGCCATGCATAAAAGTAAAAGCAGACTAACATTAATGATTTGTATTAAGTATAAAGAAAAAAGAAGAGAAGGGAAACATACATAGACAGGAGAATAGAAGGGATGGGGAGGAACTGAAGCCATTTGGGTAAAGAAAGAATGAAAAGAAAAGGAAAGACATGCAACCAGATAACCTAAAACAATAAAACGATCTGAAGTCTCAGGAGGCTGGGACACAGGAAACTGTAAACCAGCCTAGGCTATGCTGTTTAGGAAAGCTTATGTAAAAGAAGTAGAAAAGGAAAGGATGAGGGATGAGGAAAAGACCCAGAGAGAGAACAAGAACAGAGCAGGCCAGAGTTGGCCTGGTGAATTACCCTGGGTGCTAAGTAAAGGAGGAGTAAATGTGAGAAGGTCTAGATGGGGGATGGGTACGTAAATGCAGCCTGGCCTGTTTTCTGCTTCCAGCCTCCAGAGCTGCCAGTTGTCTGTCATACCTCTCAGCCTTCCTTTAGTGTGTCTGTGATGCTGATCATGCCCCTGAGTCTACTTGCCGTTCTCAACCAGGCTGACCTTTGAGAGATCGGTCTACAGATACTGAGCCTTCCTTCATAGATGGAGCCAAAGGTGCTGGTTTACAATGATGGGCGGTCCTTCAGGAGACCACTTGCAAACTCTACACTCATGCCCTGGCAGCCCCTTTGGAGGTTGGGCCATATATGCCAGTCCTGTCTTCCTTGGTTGTGTTGCAAATGTTGGCCCTGGCTCTGTGCTAGCCATCTTCATGTCCCCCAGAGCAGGTGAGCTCTCAGCTCATGTTCCCTACAGACTCCGGCTCTCATCAGTTTTCTTCTCTGCTGACTCCCGCACAGTGCTTCTGACGTACTTCTTTCTTGGCAGCTACAGCTGTTCTGCTGGCTGGCTTTCACTGTGTGGAGTTGGGACACTTCTTTTGAACTTCCTGGGAGTGTGGTTTACAGAGGGTCTCAGGCCACCAAGTAGCTGACTCAACAGGGGCTTCTTAGCAATGGCATCCAGTGACTGCTCTAGTCAACTGCCAAGTGCCAAGAAACAGGGTTACCCTGGTGGCTTTTTCTCCCTCTGCCAGAGGTTTGGCTCTCTTCTCTTTTCTGCCCTTTAAAATGTTACAGAAAGTACAATGCTGATTTTCTAATCCCCTCTGCTCCTCTGTCCTCAGATCGGGGTGCCCCCCAAACTGAACCAGACCTTTCCACTAAGTAAAACCCCCCCTTTGCATGTGTTATTGACGCTGGAGGCATTCACTATTTTCTGACAGCTGTCAAGCAGCTTTCTTCAGTGTGTTCCCTGAGCATCTGACTGATTATGCCTGCATGTTGTCAGCCGTCTTCTTTGACTCCTCTCCTTCAGGTTTTATAAACACACAGCAGAAAGTAGTGAGATGCCAGCTGGGGGAGTTTCAGCATTTCTTTTATAACCGTGATACCCTCTTGATATTGGGGTCTGAGTTGCATTCATCCGTTTTCTCAAATGGGGTCTTCATACTGTGTAGGAGATACTAGGAGCCTCATTGGTGGCTCTTACTGGATCTCAAGATTCAGCAAAGAGAATATTTTGACTCCAAACAAGTTTTAATTGAAAGTGCTGAATACTGCAAAACATGACCAGAAGGCATACTTTGCAAGATGCAAAACCAATCCTGACACTTGTCCACTCTGATAATTGATGGGTTCATTGGATTGCCTCCACTGGCAAGTTTGTATTCTTTTGATGCCAGCTTCCTATCAACCAGAACCTTGAATATATAGGAGAGTTTTTCCAACATGTGATTCACCTATTTCCTTAATCTGAAACATAAAAAAGCTTACTAAATCTGCCATACATGATGCTACATGCTGATAATATGCCTGATACTAATCTGACATCAGTAACAGCAAAATGCATAAATTTGAGATGTGCCTGTTATCTAGTTTTCTCCAATTAGCATCCCTGACTATTCAACGAGAATGAGCTAAAACATGTCACTCAGGAAACTAAGATGGTTTGAGGAACTTTCCTAACGCCTCAGTGATGTGAATGTTATCTTGTATTGGAAATTTTCTGTAGTAATGAGGCAAGCAGGCTGCTTGTCGTCCCAGCCACCCTTGGCTGTGTCCCGCCGCCCGGCTCCCGGTGCCCGGCTAGCTTATACCCGAAATAATTACACAGAAACTGTATCCATTGAAATACTGCCCGTCCCATTATCTCCAGCCCCTTATTGGCTAACTCTCACATATTATTTTAACCCATCTCCATTAATGTCTATCGCCACTTGACTGTGGCTTACCGGTATGAGTCTAACCAGCATCTGTCTCAGGCAGGAGAAACATGGTGGAGGCCTGTCTCTCTCTGTCTTCTTCCCAGCATTCTGTTCTGTCTACTCCGCCCACCTAAGGGCTGACCTATCAAAAGGTCAAGGTAGTCTCTTTATTCAACCAATGAAAGCAACAGAAACACAGAAAGACCTCCTACACCAATTTTCAATGAGTGAGACTGAAAAGAAGTGTGGGGGATACATTTACATCACAAGTAAGACTCTGTCACTCAGGAAAGAGTCAAGTACTAAGGCCATGTGCAATTCAATCATACAAAGTTTACCAGTGTTGAGGGATAAACTTAGGTTAAACTGTTCAGATTCCCCTCTTCTTGAGATAAACAATATAGAGGTTGACTCAGCTATTCAATCTGCGATTAAAGATAGATTTCCGAGAACAGTAGCCCACAATAGGACCATATTAGCCTTTTATGCCCTGGTGGCATCAGTTGGCCCACTACAGATTTTACAAAGAGAGAAACGAAGACTGAGTTATCTCTGGGGTGAATTGATTCTGGGAGAGATACATAGAGTAATGTAGTTCTCATGTGATGTGCATGCTTATTGTTTTTAGAAAGTTCTCAATGATTTAGTCACAAAATATACTGTCATTAAATACCATGGATAGTTTCTATTATAATAAAAAAAATCTAGAGTGTGCTGTAGTTTTGCATACACATGTACAAATAAATTTACATGCTTGTCTACTTGTATGTCTGTGTGCTGGGCTAAAAAAAATCTACTCTTTAAGAAATGCCTGAAAGCTGATGCTCAGAGAACTGACATTGGTAGGGGTCCTATGTGAACACTGGTTAGGCTGCTTCTCTACCTGGCCTTATCCATATGCAGAATTCAGTCTTCTTTACCATGGGATTATTATGTTTGGAGTGAGAGGAATATTGGATGACAGCTATCATAAAACAATCGTGCATGTGTGTGTGTGCTTTTCTTTCTGACATTCCATATCATACTGTAAGTTTCATAAATAAGATTTTAAATCTATCTGCCTTGTGTATGTAGAGTGAATGTGTGCAACAAGTTCCCCAGGCATCGATGCAGAAACACTCATCCACCAGAACTCTGTTCTCCCAGTTTAGAGCAAATCTACCGAGGACCTCAGGAGAATACAGCATCATTGCCACCATCTTTTAAGTTCTTATGAACCTAAACAACCTTTTGTTTTCTTAGTATTTTCCTTACAATCAAGATTTTTTTTTATGTCTAGGAGCAATTTTTTGAGTCACAGCCTTAAGTTTCATAAAGCCAAACCTTCAGTTGAGCTAATAGAGAGATCACCTATCAGTTTTACTCAGGCATAAAAATTAAAATTTTCAGCAAAATAGAAAACTCTCAGCAGTAAAAATATTAAATGTAGTATAAAATAAAATATAATATTCATGAAAAATATTCTGATATTTCTTATTTTATCCATAACTAAACCATTTATATATGGTTCTTAATCTCTAGTTGGATTGAGAAATATTTGACTCTTAAAATATAAGAAACAGATCTGTTCAGAGGTGTTAATCTTTATGATTCAAACCAATTTGATATTAGAAGGTTTCTACCTATTCACTCTATAGCCCATACTATTTATTTCAGTAGCTGTGGATCCTTTCTCTCTCCTTACACCCTAGGTTGTCAGGGAAGCCCCAAATCAGTGTGTCATTTATTCAGTGCCACAATAATGCAGTGTAGCAACCACGACATTTCACCGAAATATGAGATAAAGGTAAGGCAGGGTGAAGCGGGCCTGAGGGACTTGGGTGGGCTTAAGCCCATAACTTGGTAGACAGGTGCTGGCTGATCTAGACTGGATCCATCTATTCCTATGTAGGCAATGCACTTCAGCTCCATTTTTTCCCCAATACTCCAACGAACTGTCCTAGATGAATTTCCCAGGATTTGCTGGGCTCCTGCTATCCAAACTAAGAGTCTTTGGGAGAGAAAAGAGATGCACAAAAAAAGCATGAGATATAGGGGACAAAGTGCTGAGACTGCCATGTCAGTCTATCATAAATGGACATCTGTGGCTTTCTTATTTGTTTTCTATAGGACGAAGTCATTATTGGGTTCTTTCTCAATTCTCCATTTCAAATGTAAACATCTTAACTCTACTCACTAGTCTTGCAATTTGGGAAAGGGCCGAAGATACAATTTTATCTCTTCTTAGTGGTCAACCAGATGAGTGAGGAGTGGCAGGAATTTAATGGACAGCATTCAAATGCAGGCCAAAGAAATCTAAGTAATTCACCTTGTGAATTAAAGGGCTGGGCTGATTTTCCAGCCCTGGCCATGTGAAATCTTAGGTAATTTTCAAGTCTGAATTTTCTAGGTCTATCAAATAATAATTATTTGACTTCCAGCATGATAAAACTATAAATGGAGTTAGATTTCCCAGATTTTGTGGTGTAGATGGCAGCCTCAGTTTCTGGGGTCAATTGTGTTCTCTGGCATACTGAAAACTTGCAAAAAGCCTTCTTTAACCTGAGCAGAGAATATTCCAAGTGCTCATTTGATGACTATATGGAAAGGAGTGTCAGTGGAGGCTAGGCAGTGTGAAAATTCCCACCAGCTAGCAGAGCTTAATGTTGGGCGCCAGGTCCCAGAAGACACTGACTGAGCACAATTCTTCCCTGGCTTCTTCTCGTTCTTTTTCTAGATAGGGTTTTATTTGCCTAACATGTGATATTGGAGCAGTCATAGTTGCCTCTACTTGCAATCCTCATTTGTCCCTACAACCTTTGCTGATTCTGTAAGATGAGATACAGTTTCACTGAGTAACTCGGATAATGTAGCTATTGCTTATCTTACATCACCAAGTGAAATATAAGATTTGTTTTTTTATTTTTCACTTGTACTTGGTGGTGGTACTTTATTTTATTTTCAGTAAATTACATAATTAGCCAACTGCCTTGGAAATCTGCCTCTTCTCCATCCAGTTCCTCACCTTCTCACAAACTATGCCCAAATGTTTATAGTGAATTCTTCTTCCTATTTTCTTTTTTAAATTTGATAGTGCATGCCATCTCTGAGGACTCCAGATTTGTCTTCAGTCAGTTCACTTAGCTTTGCCCATAAGGAGTTCCAGATGCCTAAGGCACTTAATACCGTGAGTAACATCATCTGTACCACTGTGTTTGGTCCATGCCAAGTCCGAGGTCAAGAAGGAAACTGCAGCTCATTTGAGATGGCGACGAGTCAAAGAGCTGCATGTTCTTAAGAACAAAGTTAAACTTTGAGCAGTTAGCTTAAAAAGATGCAAAAAAAAGCTCTTATAAGAGCTTTTTTATTTTTTTGAAAAGCTAAATTAACCTAACAAATTGATTAATCTATGGTCAATTCTATATATCAATTGATACATTAAGAATATGAATATCCATTAAATCCTGGTTGAATAATGTACTTGAGTGACAGTAGACAGACAGACAGATAGTCAGACAGACAGATAGATAGATATAAATAAATGATAAAAATATGTACTTATAAAGAATGATGGTATTTTTCAAAAGCCAATACATTTTGAATTGAATATTTGAGTTAGCTAAAATTATCAGATGAGAAAGAAATAAAAATCATTACTACATTATGCAGAGTGCCTAAAAATGATAAGATTATTGTATTATTCCAAAAAGATGTGCTGCCAGAATGATGTCAACATAAACACAGAAAAATTAAGATACATAGCTTCAAGGAGTCTTATTCCATAGGAATGGTGAAGATTATTTGAAACCCCTTTTTATAGCAATTATGCTAGGGAAAGTAAGCTAAATTCTTTGAATTTGCAAAGACAGATTTTCCCCCATGAAAATATTGACACATACATAAATTTAGAATTTAGTTGGCAAGCAGTTTCTGCATTGTATAAATACCAAAATAAAATTTTTCAGTGATAAGATTTGGCTTCTTAAATGCATAGTTATTGTCTTTTTTAATGGCATTTTATCTTCATCATCCAATTAAAGCTCATGAGTTTCATTTAATATTTTAAAGCTTGTGGCTTCAGTGAACTCTGAAGCAAGAACTAGGTGCTTTTTTCATCTAATGTTGTATGTGGTGAGCCTTGTTTTTCTTAAAAAACATTTTAGTTTTTGTTTGGAAGAAAGATCTACAAGTTCAGAGTAGGTCTGAGTCTGCGTGCTATTCATATAAGGTGGTCTCTTCATTCTGTGAGAGGAGATTGCTCATGAGGACATATGTTTAAGAGGTTTGAGGTTGCCTTCCTCTTACTTTTTGGGTCAATGCCTAGTCTAAGCGTATTGCCAGGGCTTCAAATGTTCCAGGCTAGATAGCGTACGAGTGCATTGTTCCAAGATATGATCTCCTTGCAGGATAAGCGTGCATAAAGGGCAACAACTGAATGTTTAGGACCAATTTATGGTTTATCCCATAAACCAGTTTGTTGGAATAAAAGATGGTTGAGAAATGTGCTTGGTTTAAAACCTTTACTTGTTATGCTGGGAATTTGTAACTCTTAATATGCTTCCCCTCCTCCTGTGTATGTAAGAATTCCTTATTTGGTTTATTCAATAGCCCTTATAAAGTTTTATTTCCTCTCAATTTTAATTCATTCATCCAATATTTATCACACTCTCACTATGTATCAGGCAAATTATTAGGTACAAATAGAGCTAGAATTCCCAAAGAGAAAGAGTCGGCCTCTAGAAATAAACCAGTTAAGATCTTATCATTGTGTTTACACTGATTGTAGTTGGAAGTATTTTAAGAAGAGGATTTCTCCTGATTTTGTGAATAGTAAACTTGATAGGCATTTGTTTTTATATGTGTTGTTTTTTATCCTGCATCATTTTCTACACTGTCTACATTAACTAGGAAATTATTTTATTTTCCTAATTTCATTATAAGCAGTATTCTACTTTTTTCATTCCAGTGTTAACACACAGTAGATACTTCAATCTTTCATAGTTTGCCTTTAATTTACATACATGATTTTAATGAATCTAATCTACATGGGAAGCACAAAAAGACAAGATCTCCTGAGTAAACTGGGAGCATGGGGACCTGAGTGGGGGGGAAGGGTAGGAGGGACGGGGAGAGGCAGGGAGGGGAGTGAGGAAAAAATATATAACTCAATAAAAACAATTTTAAAAAAAGTACTGTTGGATATGCTGAGAGTCTTCACAGAAGGTATTTAGAACTTATGGATGTCGTACCACTCAAACTGGACACATTGAATAGCAGCTTTCCTTTCCCCTCTCGTGTTTGCCCCTGGCAAACATGGGTTCCATTTCTATCAGTTAAGCTATTCTATGCATCTTCCCTAGGTGGAATCGCGGAGTATCTGTCCTCTGTGACTAGTTTATTGCACTGACCACAGTATCCTCAGAGTTCATTTGTGTTACCGCTTAGGACAGGATTTCCTTCATTTTAAGGCAGATTAATACTCTATTATATGAAAGTACCATATTTTATCAGTCCATTGGTCATCGGTGGACATTTAGGTTGTTTCCACAGCTTAGCTACTATATGCAGTATAGCAGTGTTCATGAGAATACGGATTCACCACTTTAGTCTTGATTTTACTACTGAAAGGCAAGTGTCTAGATAAAGGATTTGCAGACCATATAGTATTTCTATTTTTAATATTTTGAGGGATTTACTTACTTTACTCCATATGGGACACTATTTTATACTCTTACCAGTAGTGTCTAAGTGTTCCCTTTTCATGAACACCCATGTATGCACCGTGAGTGAGAATGTAGATTTGTATACCCTCAATGAAAAACAGTATGGAGGTTTTAGTTTGCTCAGTTTACCACTCCTGGGCCTGTGTCCAACAGCAATGAAGTCATGTAAAAGCTGTGCCTGCATACCATGCTCATCCCAACTTAATTCATAATAGCTAAGTTATAGAATCAGCATAGGTGCCTATCAATATGTGAATAAAAGAAATTATATGTGTGTATATAATTTTATCCATATGTGAATACATGCAATATATGCAATGGAGTTTTATACAGTCATAAAGAAGAATGAAATCATATCCTTTGTAAGAAAATGGACACAACTGGAAACCATTATGTTAAGCAAAAAGAAAAAGACACAAAAAGATAGATGTCATATGATTTTTTCTCATATTAATTGACTTTTAATGACTCTGAAAGCAGAAGAGGGAGTGTTGGAGGGTGAAAGGGACTAAATAGAAGTCAAAAGAAGAAAAGGTAGTAGGAAAAGGTAGTAGGGACATGAAGCAATTAAAGCATAATATAAGAAATGTTATAGGGAAATACACTATTTATGTGATCAGTATAAATTATATTTTATTATAAAGTATCCCTCTTTATCACCAACATAGAACTTTTGTCATTTTGAAAACTGACATACTAGCAAGAATGAGATGATGTCTCATGATAGCTTGGATTGTTATTCTTTTCTTTTTTATTGATTTGTATTGAGCTCTGCATTTTTCTCTTCATGTATATGTGTATAGTATATGCATGTGTGCATGTGTATTTGTGTATGTGTAGGCCGACATGCGGAGGGGTGCATGTGTATTGAAGGCTCAAAGTCGAAGATGGGAGTCTTCCTCTGTCAATCCCCACCTCATTTATTGAGGCAAGGTGTTTGAATCGAGCCCAGAGTTCACTAACCTGACTAGTCTAGCTGGTCAGTCTGCTCTGGGAATCCCCTATTTCTGCCTTCCAAGTGCTGGAATTCACAGCAGGCCACCCATGCCCAATGACATTTATGTGGGTTCTTGGGATCCAAATGCCAAAAAAAAAAAAACCAACTTGGGACAACTAGTGATGCTGAGCATCTTTTCATGTCTTTTGGCCATCTTATGTCTTCTTTGGGAAAATTTCTATTTTAAAACTGCCCATTTAAACTGTTTTGTTTGTTTGCTTGTTTTCTGCTAAGCCGAAGGACTTCTTACACATTTTGGGTATTGATCGCTTATCCACTATGTAGTTTACAAGTGCTGCCTCCTGTTCTGTTGGCTGTCCTTCCCCACCCTTGTTGTCTTCTGTGTAGACTCTTTATAGGTAGTCCCACTTGTCTGTTCTTTGCTCTTGTTGTCTATATTTTTGCTGTCATATCCAAGAAATCATTCCTAAAATCAGTTTTATATAGTTTTCCCTCTGTATTACCTTGGTGGGGGCATATAATTCCAGGTCTCATGTGGTCTTTAATACATTTTTTTGGATTTATTATTATATATGGTGAAAAATGTTTCTGCTTTTATTCTTTAGTGTGACTATGCGAATATCCAGCTTCTCTAAAACCATTTGTTGAAGAGATTACCCTTTTCTCACTGTATATTCTTGGTACTCCTGTCAAGGACCAATCAGCCATAGATATATGTTTAGTTCTGGATGACCCATATGTTCTGTGAGACAGATCTATGAGGCTTTATACTAGTTTCATACTGTCTTAATTACTGCAATTGTATAAAATATTTTGAAACCAAAAGTGTAATACCTTCAGCTTTGTGATATCTCGAGATTGTTTTCACCAATCAGCATATTTTCCGTTCCAAATGGACATCAGACTTGTTTTTTCATCGTCCTCATCACCACCGTCAGTCATTAGATATGTAAAATGCTGCAGAAGCTGTGAGAGGAGCTGCATTGGATCAGTAAATGGCTCCCTCATTTTCGCGGTATCAGGTCTCCATCCTTGTGAATGCTCTTTATCTTCTTTGTTTCATCTTTAATTTACTTCATCGATTTTCACACTTAAAATCCCTCATCTACTTAATCTGTATCTTACTTTTTGATTCTGCTGTAAACATGATCCTTGACCTTTCTACATGGGTCATTGCCCATGAATAGGATTACAACTGACTCCATATGTGTTGTCTCTTGGAATTTTACTGAACATTTAAATTAGTTGAAAAAGATTTTTGTGACATATTTTTATAGTGTTCAGTATAAAAGATCTTGTCATCAACAGAGGCTGTTCTTCTCCCACTCTGATTTGGGTGTCTTTTGTTTCTTTTCTGGCCCTGTTGGCTAAGACTTCAGGACCATTTATGTGGAAGTAGATGAGTAGAGCTGTTTCCTTATTTCTGATCCTAGAGGGAAAGTCGGAGTATGATTTTAGCTTCTGGCAAGTGGAAAGTTTTTTCTTGAGGAAATTTCCTCTGCTTCCTCACTTTTGGGGGGTTTTATCATGAAAGACACTGGATTTTGCTGGATGGTTTTCCTGCATCTGTTGATATGACGTGTCATGTTCCTTCTTTTGCTATGGAGGAGGTTCTTAGCCCTAGCTGTGCTTTAAAATCACAGAGAAAGCTTGGAAAATACAAATATTTGGGGCTCTAAGGAGACCAATTCAATTTTTAAAAAAATCTGTGTAGGTAGACCCTGCCATTAGAATTGTTTCAGCTCTTTAAGTGATATTTGATGTGTATCTGGGTTAGAACTACATATCAAATTAAGAAAAAAAAATGAAGCTTTGGTTTAAATTTGGGTAATGAAGAAAAGAAGGAATTGTATTCTTTCTTGTGCTAAAACTCTTCACTCCATTTTCTAGAAAGTGACCCTTCTGCTATATGGAGAGAGGTATGGATGCTAGCACATCACAGTATGAGGGTGGTAAGGGTCTTGTGATCTCTGTGGGCCTCATGGATGACTCTTCTGGGTAGATGTACAATCAAGGTCAACTGTGCCCAAGTGGTAAATATACCAAGTGATTTTGGAGATATTCTTTCAGTACATAGACTGAACTTAGTAAAATGGTCCTTTAAGCCTCGCATATTTATAACCTCAGTACTTAAGAGGAGAATCAGGAATTCAAGAAAATATTTGACTACATAGCTAGTTCAAGGGTAGCCTAGATTACATGACTCCCTGTCTTAGAACAACAAAAAAGCTTCTGATGCTATTGGTGGCTGACTGGATCAGTGTCTCAGGGGGTTGTATGGTTTATATAAATTTTCTAAGACATTTCCCTCTAAAAATATCATTTAACTTCTTATAGAGGATGTGAGATTTTAACTTTTCCCTTAAGTTTACCATCCATCTTACTGGTTCTCCCTTTGGCTGTATAGCTACGAAAGGAAAGCACTTTCTGCTTCTACTTAAATGGACTCTCAAAAATACAGTTGCTTACATAAGACCAACAGAAGGCCACACCACTCCACATCCCCTCTCCCTCCCCCCCCGGGGTAGAAGGGGATGCCCTTAAGATCCCACCCCTATCTGAAGAGCTACAAGAAGTTGAAGGAAAATCCATTTTCTTCAGAGACAAGCTTCCTGATCTGTTGCCCATGCCCAAGTAGTCAACCCTATACCCACACATATACAAGCAATACAAATTGGACACAGCAGGACATATATTATATGTTATAATGATAATTACATAATGAGGACTCATACATGAATTTGAGGAAGTGTGGGGGACATTGGAAAAGTTTGAAGGGACAGACAGTAGATATGATAAAAAATACATTGTATTCATGTATAAAATCCTCAAAATAAATAGTTTAAAGAAGATAAAGTGTTATGAAACTGATTTGCTTAGTTTTAGTCACTGAGATAAATGAAAGATATGTAGCTAGGTAGATAAAGGATGGGTACATATATGGGGAGGGCTTAGATATTGAGAGACAAATAGTAATATCAGAATAATGTACACTGGTGGGAATATTTTACCTAAGGGCAGGAAAGATAACTGTAGAACACTAGGTAAGAGCAGATCGTGCATGATCATCACACCATTTGCTCTCTCAGAGAGCTACAGAGCCAGCCTCCACTTTGGGGCTGGGATTGGACTCTCAATCTGGGTAAAGCCTGAAAAAGGTTAGAGGATTCGAACTCCCAAGTGGAAGTTCCATTACTTCTGAGACAGTTGTCATCCTGCTTTGCAAATGATCTCTTTTCTTCATCATAAAACAATTGACTTCAAATCTTGGCTCCAGTCTTTTCTTTCTGTGTGACATTAGACAGGGTTCAGTGTGCTCACTGTAGATAAGCACTCCTTGCCTGGAACAATATAGGAATTCGGTAAATATGTGTTGAAGGAGCGTCGAAGGTGATGTTCATCTTTAAGAATCAAAATCTGTGACCCTGAAAAAGAGACACATTCATTCCAGATGTATTGTTACAGCCTGTTTTGCTGCTGGGTGGATAAAGGGACACAACCCCAAAGTTGTTCTTAATATATCAGCTAGGGCCTGGCATTTGCTGGGAAAGTGCTCTAGAAGTGAGCTACATTGACCAGCCCAGTAGAAATGACTGAAGGAAAACTATTGTAAATTGTCCAGGACCCCAATTTGTTAGACGTCTGTGGGATATGGAAAGCCTGAAGAACTATTTCTCTGGCCAAGATATTTCATAAATTCTCAGCTCAAGTGTTATAGCTGGTGAGATTATTAGAGAGAGAACTGGCTTTTTATAAGAAACATTTTTGTCATGGGGAAGATGGAGACTTTGGACGTGTTGCTAAAACATACTTGTTTTTATTTTTATTCTCTTTTGGCTATCAAGCAAATATAAGAACATCTGTAAACTTAGGGCATGTGTGAATGTCCATCCTACAGGTGGGTGGCAGGCCAAAGGCAGCACTCTACCCCATCCCTGCCTCCCCAATCCCCATCTCTCAAAGACAGCAAAAGCATTGGGTAAGGAAGGCATCCTGGTGTCAGTACATAAAGACAGCCACAGGGGAGAGGAAAAAGTATACCCTTGCGTAGCTACTTAGTTTCATTTTTAACTATCATCTCTAGTTGTTGTAGAAAGATTTTAATTAAGATTTGGTGTTCAAAAATTAGGACAAATACAATGTTGCAAGTTCTGACTGGCTTGAAATTATCTTTATGATGTTTCCTTCACCTATTCCTCTCCTCTTCCTGTAGCCATTAGTTCTGCCTTCCCTCCCTCCTCCCTCCCTCCCTTCTTCTCTCCCTCCCTCCCTCCCTTTCTTCCTTCTTCCTCTTTCTCTCCATCCCTGATCTCATGAAATGCTTACAGAATGCTAACAGTACAATAAGTACCTTGCTAACACTGTGGCTCATAAAGCAGGCACATAGATCACCAAGAGATGAAATGAGATATTCTAAAAATGAGCAACTGCCTGGGCAGCTGCAGAGCCATATACTCTAGTGCTTTGAAATTATGGTCACTAGGCCTCTTGTCCTGAAGTAAAGTCCAGGACACCTACAGTACCCGCCCTGCCATGGTATTTAATTAGAATCATCAGTGATACTTAAAGCCAGCTCCAGCAATAGCCCTCAACACCGGGCTGTGTCTACAAAGTGATATGGACCACCTTCACAGAGTCTGGCCGTGTTAGTTCCTTGCATGACACCATCCTCTCTAGATGATTGGTACTGTGGTCTATGATTTTATCTTGTCTTCTCACCTTGTATATAACAGACACTCATCAATGCTGGCCATGTTTACTGAACTACATAGAAGGGTCATTGAATTTGGAGATGCAGGAGTAGGATGAGAGGGCTTGCTCTCCAATTCTCTCTGTAGTCATATTCATGGGACCCTTTGTATAATATTCCACCTAAGGTGCCTCTACAGAGTTTTTTTCTTTCTTTCTTTCTGCTCATTTTCAGATTCCTTCTGTAGATCAAATCCAGGCAGTACTCATTCATTTCCTTTGCATTCCACTGTTGGCATGTGCTATTCTGATTAACATCAGTTTGTTTCCGCTAACAAATAACTTTACTGAGAGTGAAGGGACTTCATGATTTTTGTATCTTCCTCAATGTCTTCCTTCCTGCTGGCTTATACTCAATGTTCAGTAAATGTGCTAAATGACCTTAAATCCAGAAGTGTTAAACAAAAGCTTCTTAACCAGGAAGCACTGTCCAGAGGCTCATTTTTGCTGCGGGAGTGTTGACTGCATGTGGTTCCCTGAGATGGTCTCAGCAGTGTGTGCTAAGCAGTATCTGACATCCCCCAGGAAGACACAACCCTTATGGTTTACAATAAGGGCGCTCCTGCTGTTCCCTTTTTCTTCTCTTTGATCACACATGTGCCCTGTGTTTGTGAATACTTGGCTGTGATTTAGAATGTACCAAACACTCATAATAGCAAATAAAACCATTTGAAACTCACAAAACACACTCCAAACTTCAGCAGAGAAGATTCTTGCTTGTCTCTAACCTTAGATTTAGCAGCGCTACAGCCCCCTAACTGTGCCTCAGGAATCTGCCAAAAGTCCAGAAACCTTTCTTAATTGTCTGGGGTTGAAAGGAGATCTCACAGCCAAAGGGAGGGCCAACTTACAGTGCTTTCCCTCAACCTATTTAATTTCCATTTATATCTAATTTAGCCCCCACATTAGTTTTTAATCTCCCTCCATCCCTCCCTCCCATCCTCCCCCTCCCTCTCTATGTACAAAAGTCAGGGTCTCTGAGTTGGCAGCGCATTCAGTATGTGCTTATAATGGGAAGTTGTTATAGAGCAGAAGTGTTGAAATATAAAACTGAGGTTACAAAAATATGTAACAAATTCTTGTAACTCTATTTCCTAATTTATGTTCCCACCAGCCCCTCCATCAGTTTAAAATTTCTTTGAAAAGGCAGCTTTAAAGTGGAATTGACTTTTGACTCCTTGGGCCACTTTGGAGCTAATGGCAGGCTGTGATGTTTTGGTGTGGCCCAGGGCTGTCTGTCCCCAGCCAGCTCACTGAAAGATGACATCAGGCTGCCTGCCTCCTTGCATTGTTACAACAGAAAGCATTTTCAAAAGTTACATTCTTTAAGTTGTCATAATAGTTTGGCTTGTATAGATATCAGGATAAAAGTGTCCTCAATGCTAAGCTGTTTGGAAACTGATGTATCATTTATGAAAGAGGCAGCAGAAAACAGACATGTTCTGTATGGGATGTAAGGACTTTTCAACCAAATGCTCACAGGATAAATGTGAGCATTTTGCTTTTTTTTTGGGTTAAAAAGTAAGAACTTTTCAACCAAATGCTCACAGGATAAATGTTTCAAAAGCAAACATTTCATGTGCTTTTGAAAGTCCCAAAGTGCCAGGATTCCGTCTCCTTTGGGGACTTGTTTTGGTATGTGTATATGTGCACGTGTTTGCATGTGGTGTGTATATGTGTTTGTGTACATCTGTGTATAGGTGTGCATGCTTGGGTGTTTGTGTGTGGAGGTAAAAAGCCAGCATTGGTTTGTCTTCCTCTTTTGTTCAAACCTAATTTTTAAGATCGAGTCTCTCGCTGTCACTGGACCTGCTGTTTCCTGGTTTGTTTAGACTGGCTGGCCAGCAAACCTCCAGGACCCATTGGTCTCCATACTCTCGGTGTTTTACAGGCTCCCACTGCTACCTCCAACTAGCATGTGGGTACTGCCCATTCAAGGTCATGTCTTCATGCTTGTACAGCAAGCACTTGAACCGCTCGACTATCTGCTCAACCTGACATTTTAAAGTTACTTTTTTACTAGTGATTGTGTGCATTAGGGGTGCATTATTTGCTGAATTTGAGTGGCTTTGAATGAAGTTTGCCCTCAAATGGGGGAGGGGCACCCTTAAGTGCATCCACTTTAAACCTAGATTAAGACAATGAGCCACCAGAACTTGTGGATGTGTGACCTGTCTCTTCAAGAGCTGAGTGGCTTGGTATCACATGTTATCTCCTGAAAGGACCTGCTCTGGTGTAGTCCACATACACTGGGTTCCTGCAGGTGATCTCAGAGCAGTTGACTTGAGGGAGGGCATAGCTCTTCTGCAGCTCTAGGGCTGACTAACCTGCCTGAACAGAGAGCCCCACATGTGAATGAGCCGTGTTGGGGATCACACTCTTCCCATCTTTGTCATCTCAGGTTGCTAAACTATGATCATTGAAGCTAAGACCATTAAACCAAGAACTGGAGGAGTCTGAGGGGTTCTTGCATGTTAGAGAAAAAGTTGCAAAGAGTCCACACTAGTATTATTATAGGAGATTTAAAGACATAACTGATAAAAACAAATAGATTGTGATTGGGGTATTTTCCGTTCTTTGAGAGAAGAGCTTGAGTTAAGTGGCTGGCTAAGAGTGCAGTACTGAGATAAACAAGTATGGGACTTCCTGGTTGGTCACTTTGGGGTTGTGATGTATTTGGTGTTTGTATTTGTTTGTATTTCATACTTGAGCCCATTTCTGAGCTGACCTGGTACAGTAGTTACTGCAGCCCAGTCTTATTAGGTGTTTCCGTTTGCACTGGGAGAGTGTGCTGCTGTGAATCCTGCTCTACCAAACATTAACATCTCTAGAAATTGTTCAGATCAGAGTTCCTGTTGGTTTTCATCCTGCAGGTGAAGTCTAATTTACCTAAATATGAAGGAACCCACACAGTTGTTTTGGATTAACAAACTTCCAAAAAAGAAAGGAAGGAGGGAGGGATTGAGGAAGAAAAGAAGGAAAAAAGGAAGGAGGAAGGAAGAAAGAAGGAAAGACTACTTAATTCTAGGGTGAGGCTTTGTGTCTATACAAATGCCTAGGATGAAGAAATTCATACTGGACAGTAATTAAGTCTTGTGGTGGAAGAGTAACTTTGAGACTTAGGGAAAAAATCTATATTTATCTATAATACATTTAATTTTTTAAAAATGAGCATCTCTGCACTGAAGTACTCCACATGCATGTTATTGATAAATGTGTTTCTTTTGGAGATGGTCCAGTGTGTGTGTGTGTGTGTGTGTGTGTGTGTGTGTGTGTGTGTGTGTGTGTGCGTGTAGGTTTGTATTATGGGAAATAGATTTACCAGAATTGAGAAGCAGCTGATAAATGCATATGGTATCAATAAGATGAAGCTCACCCTCAGGCCAACTCCCTCTCTACCTTTCCAGAGTCATATCAAATGTTAGTGACTTACACATCCTACTCACATCTTGCTCCTTTTCCTGTGTTTTACTTTGGAGTTAGTCAAGCCCAAGGTCCCAATCTCTGAATCTCTTCTCTCTCTGTGTGTGTAGTTTTAAGCCTGCTCAATACCCTCAACTTCACCTTCCTCATTTGTTAAGTGAAAATAATCAAACTTTGGAATTGTTGAAAAGTTAAAGATAATAAGCAAACACTGGTCCAGAGTGTTTCTGCTATAATTTATTACCCACATTTTGATAATGTCTTCCAATGATGAGTGCCTTATAAAGGATGGAGATGTGCTCAGTAGTAGAACACTTGCCTAGCATGTGTAATCTTTAATTAGTAGTAGTAATGAACAAACACTTTGCCAAACTTGAACACTGTTACTTTCATATCATACTTTTGTCAAGTTAAATGGACAATCAATGAAATCATAACATAGCATTGAAAAGAAGTTGCTTAGGAGGATAAGTAGTTTATAAATAAATAATAAATGCTAGCTAATGACAGGATATTCTTTGAAAAGCATTGTTAAAATTTCCTCTGTTTTTACTTTTACTTTGTCTTAATCAGAAATATTTCAGCGAATCATTTATATTATATGAGATTTCCCTATTCCAAGGATTATTATGATAAATTCTGCATATCTAATTATGGTTTAAAATCTCTGGAAGAAGGCTAATTTCAATTATTGAAGCAGACATATTCAAGTTGCATTCTTTGTCTTGTCCTGTGGTGAGGCGCTGTACGAGCATCTTGGCCTACATGGTGTCAGAAGAGGGAGGGATTCTCCTCACGTGAGCTGAACATTCAGTATTATCATCCATTGAGGCAACAACAGCAGCCTGGCCGCTGTCCAACTTCAAGTTCATTGGCTCTAGAGCATTGCTGGTCTCATTGACCTCATGCATCTCTGTTGATTCTCCCTTTTCTGACAATTTGGATGCCTTCCTTTTCTCATTCTAATGTTCATGTTTATTAAAGCAGTTAAATTGGTTTGACCTCAAGTCTTTACGCTTTAAACAGCCTGTAATTGTGTAATTGTGTTTCCAGATGCTATTTTGTTTTTGTTGACATTTTTAAGACCTACCACAATCACTATTTTTATGCTTAATTATATGGCCAAGTCATATTCATTACTTTGTATTTTGCAAAGTCATTTTATTCCCGAAGTGTAACAGTAGCTCCAAGATGCTGCTGAAGTGGGAGCATCAAGCAAGGTGGCATTAATCACAAATCCTGAAGCTAGGTGGCCCTGTTTCAGTATCGCTCCACCGCTTAGCATTTGTGGGGCTTTGGTCGTCCTTTTTAGGCATTATCTCATCCGTTAAATCAATGCAATGGCCTCATCACATTTGATAAGGTCAAATCTTATCTCTCAGTAAATTGGGAAGATCTAATAAACACGTAACTTAAAATTAGATCTGGGATGCCATACCTGTTTACAACTTGCATAATTCTCTGAACATTTCTTAAGATAATTTCCCTTGCTTTCTGAAAAGTGTGGGTTTACTTGAAAAGAGTATAGCGCTATTGTTCATAAATTGTCATCACTGAATGTCTTAGCAAAAACCAATTATTTTTGTTCGTGAGAATTTAGTAAAATGGAAACTCCCATGCAGTTCTGGTAAGAGTGTGTGATAGCACTCCCTGGTAGGAGTATGTACTAGCACACCCTTTATGGAATGCAATTTGGCAATCATTTGCAAGCGCCTTACTAAAGTTTATTCCCTTTAGCTCAGTAATTCTGCTTCCAGAAATTTATCTATTTTAAAGGCATGGTCAGAAACTTGTATAATACTTATTCATAGAGATGGTTTGTCATGCTCTCATTTATGGAATCCTATGAAATTGCGTAATTAAAAGGGATGGATGTTATTTTATAAATTGTTTCATTTGATGAAATATTATATAGCTGTCAATACAGTATCTTTAAAGTATTTTGCTAGCATGGGGGGAAATCTTCAAAAAACATTTAAGTGGAGGGCCAGCTAGATGATTCAGTGGGTAAAGATATTTACAAATAAATTCGATGACCCGAGTTTGAGTCCTAGATCCCATAAGGTGAAAAGAGAGAACCGACTCCTGCAAGGTGTTCTCTGATCTTCATAAGTACATTATGGCACCACACACTCACACACACACACACACACACTCATGCCCACATGTGCACCACACACAATGCACACACAATGAATGAATTTTTTAATTTCTCTAAAAAAAAATCTTCAAGTAGAGAAACAAAACAGGCTATGAAACTGTGTAAGTGATGTGATATCCTCTGCTTTGCAAGGAAGACAATGAAGTGATGGTGATGTATCATTTAAATAGAATACTTTTATTTATTCTTTGAGGCTTTCAGTCACACTTACAATTTATAGTTATATATGCCATCACTCTCCCTGCCTCCAGTCCTTCCCAACCACCTGCCTCCACATCCTCCTCTCAGCTTAATTCCCCCCCTTTACAGCCCACTTAATTCAGTGCTGCCCGTTTGCTGCCGGTATGCGCATGAGTATAGGGCCATATACTGGAGCTTGGATAATCTATTATAGGGAACACCCCTGAAGAAAACCGCTTCACCCTCCCTCGGCAGCCATCAGCAGCTAATCCCTCTTCCTCTGAGGATGGGGCCTAATGGTCATCTCTCTCTTGTCCACGCTGAAATATTGACTGTATCTTCTTCAGGTCTCGTAACTTTAAGGTAAAATAAATACTTAATTTCAACTTTTCTACAGAAATCAGATTATACATCCAACTTCTTTAGATTGTTCGATTTAGGGTTTAATGGTATTAACTTAAAGAATCTAGAAGAAAAAACTTACCATTGGTACTAGGAATAAATTATAAGAGGAAATTGTGCAAACTTTGAGTCATTCGTGGGTAATAATAAACATTACTTTTTTTTTCTTTTTGTGGCCTAGGAGCTGTGAGGGAAGAAATATTCGATACAGGACATGCAGTAATGTGGTAAGTGTCAGCTTCTTTGCTTGTGAGATTGTAATACGTAGGCCCTGGGATATGTTAAGAAGTTTTATGGGTCCTGAGTGGAAAGACAATCAATTAGTAGTTCACCAACAGTTATTTATTGCATAGTGTACGAGCTCCCCAATCGTTTTTAACGTTCTTTCATATAAACTTTTAATCATTCAACCAGATTAAAACTAACTAGACTGTTTCAAAATAAACCACATTTTCTCCCCGCTCTGTCTTTGCACGTACAGCTCTCATGAGAAATGAGGCAGAGGAGTGATACAAAGGAAAACACTTGGAGTACCATGAAATAAATATTAGTTAATCAGATTCAGGTTTGCCGAATGCCTTCATCTGTCCAGCAAATATTTAACGCCGGCTACGTGTGAGGCACTGTGCTAGCACAGGGATAAAGAACACGTGGTTAACTGTCCTCAACATCTGCAACAGAGCTCGGGGTGGAGAGAGGGGGATGGATGGACACATAACCTCACTCCTGGCCAAAGTCATGTGACACATGCCAGTGGGGATAAAGTTGTTTGGGGATGATAACAGAGAATTCTGAAGGGTCTTAAAGAAAACAATGGCGTGAGATAGAGCTTGGAGCGGTGCGACTTCTCCGTGCTGTGTGTCAGGAGATGCCGATTATGGCAACCACGTGAACACTGTGGGCCTCTTTGGAGACAGAAGTGTTTAAGGAATCAGTATCTTGGGCCTGCCAACACGCAGGAAAGAGTTAAAAGATATTTTAAGGTCATATCACGAGGAGCTTTGAATATTAAACTCCATGTTCGTGGGTCCAGTGGGTACTGGGGGTTTCTGAAGTGAGGGTGTGGTGCAGAGTCTCACATTCAGAAAGAAGTTCTGTGGTAAGAGCTGAGATGCTCTGGATCAGGGACTATATGGGAGAGAGAATTTGTAAAGTCTTAGCCCTAGAGGAAATGCCGCTCCGCATGAGCAGACAGGAACGGACAGACATGAGAAGCTAGAGTGAAGCTGGACTAAATGAAGCCAAGAGGCCAGCACACTGTGAGAGCGCCGCACTCCCTCCTGCTTTCCTGGAGGAGTGCTTGCTTGCTTGGCACTTCTGTGTTTAGACTCTGTTGACATGTCTCTTCCTCAGAGTGGCCCCCCGACCATCTTTCCTGTGACTGTCCTACCACTCAGCTCCGTTCTTCAGTAGTAGTCTCATTCAACTTTTACTTATTTTTTTTTTGTTGATTCACTCATTTATTTACTTTTGAAACAGAGTTTCACTATGTCGCCCTGGCTGGCCTGGACGTTACTGTGTAGATCAGGCTAGCCTGAAACTCATGCAGATCCACCTGCCTCTGGCCCACAAGTGATGGGATTAAAAGTATGTGCCACTACACTCTCAACTTTCTTTTCGGAACTCTTCTCTACCAAAATTCATCTTACTGAGTTACTTTCATTGTGTGTCTTTGCACACTCTACAAAGGCAAGAAACCCATTCTTTTTTTTTCAGTCTGTTGTTCCTAGGAACTAGAACTGCTAATGAACACATATTAAGCTCACAATGGACATTTGCTGATTACAAAATTAAGTATTCAGAATGCTAGGTAAATAAATGATAAGAACCAGCATCATAAATAATACAGTTTTGGGTACTGGAGAGATGCTCAGTGGTTGTTAAGAGCCCTTGTTGCTCTTCCAGAGGACCTGAGTTCAGTTTCCAGCATCATAACTATTTGCATTCATAAATATTTGCAACTCTAATCCCAGGAGACACAATGCCTTCTTCTGGCCTCTGCAGGCACAAGACACAAATGTGGTACACAGACATATATGCAGGCAAACCTTTATACACATAAAATAATAAATTATTTTTTTAAAAGAAATAAGACAGTTGGGGAAGTTGTTGGAGAGAAAAATCAGTAAGTTTGAGGAAGGAGCCCTAGAGAGATTGACTAGCAAGCTCCAACCCATAGATGATACAAGTAGGTGATCAGATTCTGATGTAGGGAAAAAGGCAAGGCTTAAGCTATAGAACTGCAAAATAGAAAGCACAACAGCCTGTTAGGTAGACTATACAATTATGAGGGAAGGAACTTAAGGCTTTCTTGGGCTGTCAGCAGCCTGATTTCAAAAAGAAAAAGAAAAAAATAATATGGAACCAAACAAACCACTATGAGAGAGGTAAGAAGAATATAGGAGAGAATCTAAAAGTTATTTAGGAGAAAAAATATTGTCAAGAGTTTAAAGAATAAAGAAAAAGGAGGCTAATAGGGGAGTAATTTCCATAGTTTATTAAGAAAAAAGAAAAACAAGACAGAAGGAAAAAGTATACTAATGAGGCAATGGGGTGGATGGGCATAAACTATTTATGTAAGTCTATTCTGTGCTGCTGTCACAGAATGCCACAGACTGGGTGGTTTGTAAGCATTACAGGTTCATTTGGAACCTGGTGCCAAAGACAGAAGTTCAGGAGCTGGGTCCCAGCATCTGACAAGTACAGTTTGGTGAGTCAGGACAAATGGGCCAACTAATCCTTTTTGATAGGAGCACGATTTCTCTTAATACTGTAACGATGGCAATTAGATTTCAGTATGGATTTAGAGGATATTCAAATACCAGCAGTATTTCTATGAAATGTACAAAAGAAACGCCTTATGTGGACTCAAAGGAGGCTGGCTGGCTTGCATCAAATGTGAGACTTCTGGGGGCTCTTGCCTACAGGTAAACATTATACGGCTAACGTATGTAAGGTTCTAGGTTCAATTGCCAGCAACACCCACACACAAAAAAAATAACAAAGATAAATGGTGACATAAGGAGGTAAGAATGCCCTGGGACAACATACCTCAGCTCTCTGAGGAGGGACCAAGTGACAAATTAATTTATCTTGAAAAAGAAAAACTCTACGGATTTCATTCTGAGAAGATAGATGCAAATTGAAAGTGAGGAAGTGAATGCAAAGCCTTGGATTGGCCAGGGTGGAGATCAGCAATCACCATAGAACTGTTGGGCAGCAAAGGGGTTGGTCTTACAGAGATGAGGATTGCCAGGGCTTGAGACTTAGAAGAAATAGTGAGAAACACTGAAGCATGGACATGGCATGTGATTGAAGGCTCCAACATAGATCACAGAGGAATGGAAAGTGCTCCATAGAGTTGCAAATGCCTGAGAAGAGCACACAGTAAACCAGATCGGACCCTGGGGAGTGAGCCTAATTTTTCGATGGAAATCTTTGTGTAGCTAGATCCTTGTTTCTATTTAGGACAGAAGATGTTAGATGTCAGATGATACCATTCACATAATTTTCATCCTTCTTTACTCCTCACATACAAATAGCATTCGATTGTTGATTGGTTAAAAACAAGAGACATATTTTACAATTTTAAATGGAATTGAAAGTGTCTGTTTAAGAAATTTTATGAAGAGGATTGGAAATATATAGATGCTTCAGCCTTGTAAAAGACGGCTCACAACCAAAATATCTCAAAGTGGCATGAAAATATGGCTTGACTTGATGGAAATGTATATAAGCTTTTTGTTTTCTCTGGTCCCGTGTCCCTGGTAGTACTAACTTAGATAACAAGGATTTGTTTGTTTTGTTTTTAAGAGACATGCTGCAATTTGATTCTTCTTATCTCCCTTCTTGCCTCTTGAGTGTGTAGGCAAGCAGAGATGGCCTGGACTGGCTCTGGAGATGGATTGTCCGCATCTTGAGCAGCAGACTGCCTGTCCTGTCCTTAAAGCTCTTCAAAACTTTCCATAACTCCCTTACTCTCCTTTTGAACACTGTCATGGGCCAATGCACCTGACACTACCTCAAATCATTTGTAACTTCCAATATTACATGAGCCCAATTTTTACAGCTTGGAGAACCAAACTGATACTGATGGTTTTATGAGCACGTCAAGTCTTCAAATAATTGGGGGATTTTACTTCCTGGATTTTGGCCAAGACGGAAGCAACAGTGCCAATAGATAGACAGATGATAGATAGATAGATGATAGATAGATAGATAGATAGATAGATAGATAGATAGATAGAAATAGAGAGATAGAGAGATAGATGATAGATAGATAGATAGATAGATAGATAGATAGATAGATAGATAGATAGATAGATAGATAGATGAAAGAGAGAGAGAGAGAGAGAGAGAGAGAGAGTGCTCTAAAGGCTCTTTTCCATACTCACACTCCTATTTTCAAACTTAAGAAGTTTAGGATTATTCAGCTGAGTTTGGCAACTTCAGAGTCCCTCAGCTCACCTTTCAAGGATACACCTTTTCCCTAGACTTCTTTCTGAGACACTTCTGACATACTGTGACTTAAAAAAATCAGCTCATTATTATTTTTTGTAGAACCATTAAATATGACATTCCTTTAGAATCTAGATGAAGAGTAGAAAACAAATTGCAAATTTTATGAATTTCTGAGAAAAAAATCAACTCAAAGACAAATTCATTGTCAGGACCTAGAGAGGTGGCTCTCAACAATTAAGAGCATGTAATGCTTTTTGCAGAGGACTGGAGTTTAATTCCCAGTGCACATGCCAAGTGGCTCACAAACACCCGTGACTCCAACTCCAGGATACAATGCTCACATCTGGCCTGGAAGGCACCTTACATATGTGAGCATACACATACACAGATACACACATGCACATAAGTAAAAATAAAATAAATCTTCTAAAAATAAGTGATTGCTAATTACTCTATAGATGAAATGCATCAGTACAATAGAATCAAATTCCCCACAGTGTTTCCCTAGTTCTCTTAGTCCGGGCTCTAATTGAGCCGGAAGTCTTTTTATCCCTGTAGTTGGTTAAATGATAAATGTTCCTCATATGCTTGGATATTTGAACACTGGTCCCCAGTTGGTGGCGCTATTTGGGGGATGTTATGGAGCCCTTGAGAGGTGCACCTTTCGTGGGAGAAGCACTGGGAGCCAGCTTTGAGACCTTATAACCTCATCTCACGTGGCGGCTTTCAACTCGGTTTTTACTGCTGAAGATGTGACCTCTGTTCCCTTTACACTCTGTGCCATGCAATCTGCGTGTGCCATGCCTCACCCTCAATGACGGACCCTTACTCCTTTGGAGCTGTGAGCCAAAGTAAATGTTTTCTTCTGTAAATTCCTTTGAGTCACCATATTCTATTACAGCAACAGAAAAGCAGCTCACGCAATTCCCCAGGACACTGCTCATCAATATTGCCCATTTGATCATTGTAATTGCGTTTTCATTTCTAAGAAAGCACCAAGGTCATCCCTTGAAGACAAGACTCAGAACACTTGAAAGAAACAACAGATGTAACTAGGAAACCATTCAAGAGAGAGATTTAGGTCTCAAAGATGCCCGCCCTCAGAATGAGTCCAGGAGATCTTAGAACTTGTTCTTTATTTATACTGAATCTCAAATCTGAACATCTCAAGCTTAACTTGGCATTTTAAATTGACTCCACAGGTATTTAGAAAACTGATTTATCATTTATAAACTTTATTCTACACCTTTCTTAGTCTACATAGGAATTGGTAGTTAGGAGATGGTGGCCAAAATTACCAACATAATGGACCAATACGCTTATGATAGCTTTTGGTGTTCTTCAATTCTTTCCTAATGTTACATTGCCCCACTGAAAGATTTTAATGCCCTTAAAACAAAAAAATATTTATTGGTCAGAAGAATGTTTCACAGTCTTAGATATATTGATAAACAAGATCTAATTCTTTTTAAGTTTTTACTATAATAAAGGACTACATTAGAAACATGCAAATTATTTAAAAGAAAAATGAGTCTGTGGGTATAGCTCATTAGCAGAGTGCTTGTCTAGTATTCATGAGGCATTGGGTTTTTGAAGTCTCCATAACTACAGAGAGAAAGCAGCAGTTCAAAAGGAAGAGGAAAGAGGAAGAGAAGAAAAACATATCAAGTTGTGATTGATAAACATGCAGAAACTCAAAGAGTTGGTGGATATCTGGTTTGGATGATCAGAAAGGCCTACTTGAGGAATATCCTACATTGAATAGATAGTAAAAAGGCTCTGAGATACACAAGAGTGTGGTTTTTGAAGCAAGAATAAAGCCACTGTGTCTAGATTCTACTGAGTGAAGGCAAGAGTAATGGAGGCCAAGAAAAACTAAGGGTTCTTTTTTAGTTGGAAGTAGCTAGATCATGTGAGACACTACAAGGTATTTACATTTTCATACAAAGTGAAGTGTCTGGAAAAACTAAGCAGGTGGGGGAGAGAACTGAACTTGTGGGTTTATGAGATAGTCTTTACTTCAGCTCACTATTGAGAATGGTGGGAAAGAAGAAGACTAGGAGACTGCAGTAGTTTAGCTGAATGCCTGTGGTTGATTGACCCAGCATGGTACTGGTAGGAAGGTTTGGAATATATTTTAGAGATGGATTTTCTCTATGCTGTTTAACCTCATTCTCTATTTAACACAAATCTCTTCTGTGATCTCCAGCACTGTTGCTGTGTAATATCTCACACAGACAGCATTTTTAAGAGACAAAGGTGTCCACTCTTATGACTGGAGAGAACACAGTGACCCTGGAAAGTTTATAACATTCTTTGAGACTCTGCTTCTACATCCAAATAACATGAAGTTGAACCAAATAACCTCCTACGTCTCTTCTAGCTCAAACTATTGAGTTCTTGCAAAGCACATATAAGCTGTCCTGGATTTGGATATGAATATAGACTGATAAAGATATCAGTGGTGGCACAATAGTCAGTAATGCCACTGTGAAAACATTTCCAGCCAATAGTACAGTTAGCATGCAGAGAATCAACCTGTGTATTAGGAGTGGACTTCTCATCTTGCCGCAGCTCAACCATCTATTTAACTAGCAGTTCTCATCTTTGAGACTGTGAAAGATCCTGGAGGCACAACATCACTCATATAGTTATTAGTGGTGGGGTTCTCACTTGATCCATATGGCCATTTTTCTCTTGATGCTTTTGTATAGAATGAAACCACATAACACTTGCTGCTTTATATCCAGGATCAAATATAAAAACCTTGGTGAGTGACAGCTCTGAATCAGGCCTTCCTTGGTCTTGGTTTTGAAACCAACTTTTCGAGCTCATAACAGTGGCATACCCTTGTAATCCGGATAGGTGTGTTAAAGTCAGCTGTGGGAGTCACTAGGCCATTCTATCTGAGGTACTCTAAGATATGGAATAGGTTAACTTGCTCCTCATCTTGTTACAGTCCTTTTATGGTCTTTGTCATCCTTGTTCTGGAAGCTGAATGTAAGGTGTGATGTTACTTGACAGGGTAGTGTGGTTGGTTGTTTGCTTGCTCTCACTTCTTTCCTTGTGTAACCATAAATGTCACCAGCATCTGTTGACTGCTCAGCTATTATTCTGCATTGGTGATTCCAGGAGCTGTTGCTATCAGGATAATAACAAGTCATCTGTCCCTGAGGAAATAAGAGTCTATTATGAAAGGCAAAGTCACAAACACATATCTGAATAAAGTGTGGTAGGCACTGTCAGTGTGGAAAAAGGCAAAGGGAACTAAAAAAGTTCCATCAGCACCTCATCTGATTGTTTCAACACGTGCACACACATGTATACATGGTACCCAGTGCTGTGACTAACACCATGCTTCTAAAACTGACTGTGGAAGCAGGAAACTCATAGAGCTGCCTTAGGAAATCTTAAACATGCAAAAAAAACACCCACAGGAATTCCTGACACCCATTGAACAATATACAAACCACTCAAGCACTGTTCACTTCTCCATAGCATTTTTTCTTTTAATGGAGCATGGGCTCTCATAACAAGAGTGATGAGCAACCAATGCCAGATAAATAGTAACAGTGACACTACCTGTCTTTGTCAGGGCTACTATTGTTGAGATTAAACACCATGACCAGTGAAACTTGGAGAGGAAAAGGTTTATTTGGCTCACACTGCCAGATCACTGTTCATCATCAGAGGAACTCAGGATGGGAACTCCAGCTAAACAGGAATCTGGAAACAGGAACTGATGGAGAGATGATGAAGGAGTGTTGTTCACTAGCTTACATTTCTTGCACAGCCTGCTTTCTTGTAGGATCCAAACCACCAGCCCAAGAATTGCCACACCCATAATAGGCTGGACCCTCCCACATCAATCACTAAGAAAATGTGCTATAGAATTGACTATAGCCTAATCTTGAGGTGGCATTTTCTCAGATGACTCTAGCCTGTATCAAGTTGGCATAAACCTATCTAGCACACTGCATGATTCATTTTTAGAGAAGCTGTATAGTTTTCAGCAAGTGCTTACATCCATTAGTAAGCAAGGGAGAGTTAGGAGGGAAGCAAAACACTTTTCTTGGAAGTTCCATGTATTGTTCTTTCAAATTGGTACTGAGATATTAGGACTCTAGTACTTAAGTTGCTTGGACTTCTCTACTCATAAGTGAAACTGGTATATCTTCCTTTGCCCTATGTATATTCTAAAAAGAGAAAAAAATATTAGGGTATCAGTAGTGCTGTGAGAAAACTTTGCATGCATGATGAATAAGTGACATCCCTACTGAACTGTAATTTGAGTGGAGCCTTGAAAGTTGAAAGGGAAGGTTTCAAGCTGCAATGACAGAAATGGGGTGGGATTCATTAACAACAACGGAGATCTGTCACACTGCAGGCACTCCGTCTAGGCACTGCATGTGCTAACGACAGAGAAGGATGCAGTCCAGTCTCTCATGAAGCTGAGTCAGGCGGTGAGGACAGCGAGTTAACATCCAAGCAATAAAGAAGACAATTTTACCAAATAGAGGCTGTGAAGAAATAAAACCGGGCGGTGTGGTGGAGAGGGACGTGAGGAGGCTGCTGTGCATGGGTGGTCAGGAAGTTCTCTCTGAGGTGACACTGGAGACTAGTTACTATGTGTGAAGGCCAAGGCCTGAAGGGGCCTAGATTGCTTCAGACCCTGGTGTGTGGTATTATGAGGTGCAGCACAAGGCTTCTTGTGGGAAAAGAGGTGAGATATTTATCTGAGCTGAAGTCTGAACTCACTCTGCATGTTATTTATGGGGGCATTCCTAGCTCCTCACTCAGAGTGATGGGCTTTCTTGAGAAGAGAGGCTGACAAGAAACTAGCTACTCTAACCACCCACTCTGTTTCTCCTCTCCCAGGCTGCAAGCCAGCCCCTCTCAGGCAAAATATATAGAAGCATGGAGGGGTTTCTTAACCTCAAGTACAAAGTCTCTTAAGTGGGAAGGAAATTCTGAGGGAAAGAATGTTGGTTTCTTCCTAATAAATGTTCAAGATCTCCACCTACCAGAGGGCCTTCCAAGGTTACCCTCAGCATCCTGGCTGCGTCTCCCTGTGGCTGACTCACTCTCTCCAGCAGGGACCAAAGAAATGCACTTCTCACAAGACCCATCCATTCTTCATGCCTTGTCCTGGGCAGCTGAAAATAGAAAAATTCCCTTGTGCTGATGTCATCTCTGAGATCACTGTAAGTCGGCTAGGACGTGTCCTCTTCAGGTATGATTAGGCAGTGATTCTCAACCTGTGGGTCACAATTCCTATGGGGTTTGCATCTATTTATATCTCAATTCACAACCATAGCAAAATTACAGTGATGAAGTAGCAATGAAATAATTTCATGGTTGAGTTCACAACATGAACTGTACTAAAGGGTCGCACCATTACGATGGTTGAGAACCACTGCTCTAGAGGAAATCTGGGACCAAGTTCTCCTTCCCTCCAGCTTCTACATGCACTTTGTACTTGGGGAATCTCTGGAGCGCTTAGGTGTATGGATCAGAGAAGTATAGGGGACTTAAAAAAATCTCTCCTTCACTGTTGTGTTCTGGGAAAACTGAAGGCCGATAGCCATGCTGAATCACTGGAAGAGCCAATCTGAGTTGGAGCATTACCACTGCTAGCTATGTGCTTGATACCAATGCCCCATCTTTGTACAAAATACTCTTTTAAAGAGATATTTTTACTTTTTGAGTTTTAGACATCTCATATAACCCAGGCTGGCCTCCAACTTTCTATGTAGTCAAAGAAGAGTGAATTCTTGATCTTCCTGTTCCCATCTCCCAAGTGTTGGGTTTATAGGAATAAGCCAGGATACCCAGGTCATGTAGTCTCCTTCATACATGCTGGCCAGCACTCTGATAGCTGAATTACGTCTCCAGCCCCAAGGGAGACATTATGACTTTTTAAATATATTCATTTGTTTGTTTGTTTATTCTACATCTTGACCACAATTTCCCCTTCTTCCTCTCCTCCCAACCCCTCCCCACTTCTCCCTCCTCTATTCCCACTCCCAATCCACGTGTCCTCTGTTTCTGTTTAGGAAAAAGCAGGTATCCTGTGAGTAGCCACAAAATATGGCGTATCAGCCTTTAATCCCAGCACTCAGGAGGCAGAGGCAGGCAGATTCCTGTGAGGTCAAGGCCCACCTGCTCAACAAAGTGAGTTCCAGTAAGACAGAGCTGTTACATACAGAAACCCTAGAAAAAGACAAAAAAAACGTGGAGACATTATTTTTAAGAGGTGAATTATTATATTATTGTGAGCCTCTGAAAACCAGCCTTACTCTGGTGGCATGGGGAACTTGTCACTGATTTACAAGTGGCCAGATAGTCTGGAATAAGAGTACCAGGCCTCACCTCTGGCTAAGGTGCAGATGTACAGAGCCCTTTCTTTCTAATCCAATGCCTCCTTCTTAGGCTAGGCAGTCAGGGGTTTGTTTGGAAGCTATAACTGTTGGCTGTTCTTGGCCAAAAAAAAATATGGGGTTCGAATTGGTACAAGACTCTTAATGATATCCAAGCAATCAATTTGTATCTACCATGTGAAGTCCAGCTTACCACAAAGCCAGGGTCAGCGTGAGACAGCGACTAACCTGGTTAAAGTATGTTGGGTTTCTGTGTGTCTTTCCCCTACGGGACATTGGGAAGGAATTGGTGTCTTGAGGGATAATATTTTCAGCAGTGCTCTCTTTCCCTGGGTTCGGACCCCGCGCGTTGATTATTATTACTACTGCATTATTATTATTATTATTAGCATTGATTATTATTATTATTATTAGCATTGATTATTATTACTACTGCATTAGTAGTAGTAGTAGTAGTATTGATTATTATTACTACTGCATTAGTAGTAGTATTATTAGTATTGATTATTATTACTGCTGCATTAGTATTATTATTACTAGTAGTAGTATTGATTATTATTACTACTGCATTAGTATTATTTATGAAGGATTCAGATAACAAAGGCAAACACTTTCACAAGAGAGAAATGATGAGTGACTTTCGTATTTTGGAAGAGGGAGCTCCTGTCCAGCCTGTGATAACATCAGGACTAGGTCAGCTTTGAGGATCTTGTGAGTACATTAACCTCTGTGTGTACACAGCATGCTGCGTGACAGCTGGAGGTTGATTGTGGTTCAAAACACATCATTTCTTTTATACCAGTTAAACACCGAAGCATTTAGAATAACGGTTGAAAATATTCACAGCGATTACTCTGGGAAAACAACCGTTGCATTTTATGACTGTTTTATCATTTGTGGCATAAAGAAATAAACAATTTTTAATGGTTCACAGATTCCTTCCTGTGGCTCTAGGTTTCTCTGCTGTGCTCGTGGCTGGGCGACTAGCCAAGTGTACTGGGTGTCCCCCGTGCTCATGGGCTGCGCCTTCTGCTTTTCTTCTCCCCTCAGCCTTCTCCTGACTGCTCCCACATTTCCTTTCTTTCCTAATGCCTTTTTGACATATCTTTATGGGACTCCTAATTCTCCACTTTTCCTTTCTCCTTCATGTGTTCTCAATTTTGTATCCCTTCCCTCAAACCTGACCTCTCCCGGGAGAGGTCTGGTGTAAACACTGCTCCGTTGAAAGAACTCAGACTTGGTACAAACTCTGTGTTTGGGGTAAAAGCTCTCTAATGTCTTGTAGCCTCAGTTTCCTAAATCATAAGGCAAGAATAACAGCTCTGCTAACTTTGTAGTACTCCTCTACGGGTGAGTGCAGTCATACAAACGTGTGCGAGAGTGGTGCTCAGTAAATTTTGGTGGGGTATTTTTTGACATTTGCTTGGCAAAGCTGAAGTAAATGGCAGTAGGACTCTCTAGGAGAGAGGGCAACCAGAAACAGAAACCAAGACAATCCCATTGTGAACATTCATGAAAACTGCACATTTTCTTCCAGAACAAAGTCCCCTATCTAGGGGATGATTGCATTCCTATATTTAACTCAAGGTGTATGAAGAACTCCAAATAGTTACAGAAGATATAAAAGAAAATATATTGATACAACTGGCTTCTGTATGATGACATCTTTCTGGTGTATTTTCTCCTAAATTGATAATACTTGAATTTTCGCTAAGCATTATCTCATAGGGACGGTCAGAGGAAAGTTGACAATGGTTGAGAATGGCTTTGGAGTATCATGAGCTGGCTTTTCTAAACTGTAGGACTATGTCTACACTCTCACTCCAGTGATGCTGACCAAGGAGAAACCAAAGTGCTACGTTGCTTCCATGTGGATTGACAGCTCATGTCAAGCATCTACTCTCCTATGGCTTTGCATATGAGCAGAAATATCTACTCAGTCAACCCTAGGGTTTGCTTCCTTCGGTGTTTCCAGATGTGATACACTAAGGTGAATGTTTGGACAGACCTTTATTTAGCCAGTGTACCTCTCATTAGTAATAGTATCATGCTAGCTGAAGGTCTTTTGCAGATTAAAAGTTTTATTAGTTAAGGTTTCAGCTGATAAATAGAATTCAAGGATGAAATCCATCTTGCAATAGAGTTAGAATATATCATCATATTGAGGGACGCTGGCTGGAGTGCCAGCTGGGTCCATGGCCTTACAAAAACATCAGTGGCTTCTCTCTTTGTCTTAGCCAGAAGACCAAGTGGAGGTGATGATGGTTAATCTATGTCACACCACTTTTCCCTGAAGTAACATATAAAAACTGATCATATATGCAGGGTTAAAGTCATAGATGTAGACTATTAGAAGAAAGGAACACAGACACCTTTCATATCTAGCGTATGTCAGTCATTGTGTATAATGACTTTCACTGCCTAGCTGATTAGTTCTCACAACTTCTGAAAAATGGGTAATGCCTCAGTTTTATCAAAAAAGAAATTGGAACATTATAAAGAAAAATAGCTCACACAGCTTAATGTGGCCCTGTCTGATTCGTAAATATCAAAGCCTGTTCTCCTAACACTGTCAGACAAGCATGGGATGATATAGGCTAACTCTCATTTAGCAAAGAACAAATCTGAAATAGAAGAGGCTTTTAAAGGCCAAGCAATTTTTAAGCAACATATGCTTTTTTTAAAGAAAAGCAATATTCAAGTTTATCGTGGCAATTACAATTCTACCAGGTTAAAAGCATATGAACTGCTTTGAACTTTGCATGTGCAAATTAAATACAGGCAGAAGAGCAAATCCAAGCATCCTAGCAGAAAACACCCCAGTTCACTTCCCTGGGAGCTCCTCTGCCTGTCAAGAAGATATAAATGTGTAAGTCAGTACTCTTCAGGATTGCCTTTCCCAAATCCTAGTTTCTGGATTCTATAGGATGTGTGCTGGCCTCTGGTGAACCAAATAGCAGCCTGAAGCGGGGTCTTGACAGTGATTTAGAGAGAAATGACTGCCACGGCTCATCCCTTGGCAGAGCGCCCTGTGGAATGAGACCAAACAAGCTGCCATGCATAGGCTGCTAACTTGCAGATACTTGTTTGTGTTCAGACTGACTGCCTTCCACGAGCCTAAAATGATAAGCAACAGCAAATCTTCTGATTAACACCAAGCTATGTTGAAGGTCAGGCAACAGCGATTCTCAGGGATTTTGCTCTGAGAGATCTCCCACAGGCCTTTGTGCTGAGCATTGTGAGTAGGATCATTGTTTAATGAATGAGCTAGCTTTTATACCATGTTGTAATTCTTTATTCTAGGAACTTTGCCTTTTGTATTTAAAATATCCTGTTTCTTTACAGAGAAAGTTATGACTTTTAAGAAAGGTTCCTTTTGAGGTCTTGCTACATTTTCCTTGTAATCTTGCTCGAAGCATTAGCCAGCATGGCTTTTAGAGAGTACGTGGTTCAAGTTCCAGGTTGCAGTTCAGTGTTTTGAGGGAAACATGCTCATTAGAGAGAGAGAAGGATGAAAAAGCTTTAACAATGTTTCTTTTCCTTCACTTTTATCTTCCTTTCTTTTCCTTCATAATTCATCCCCACTTATGTCCTGTATTTTCCTAGCTTTCTTTTCTCAAGCAATGTATTTAAAGTTTAATTTAGCAGTGTATTTCAAAGTGAATCATTTTTAACTTTTTTCTTCCCTAAAATTAGTGTTTGAAACAATTTTGTTTGAATTAATCCAGGCTTGAATATACTTCACATAAGCCTCTCAATCCATATTGAACTGTAGCATCATGTCCGCATAAGCCGCAAATAGCCAGTTTCTTGAAACACAGCCTTGTTTTATCCAGAACAGCTCTGCTTTCACCTACCACCCTTACAAATGTCCCCTCTAAAGCTTCTGATGCAGCAGATCTCCGTACCATGTGACTTTTCGAAATGCCTGTTTTCTGACAGGCAGTCTAAGAAGTACACTAACCTTCACCTAGGGGAAAAATCTTCATCATATATATGTGTGTGTGTGTGTGTGTGTGTGTGTGTGTGTGTGTGTGTGTGTGTGTGTGTGTGTGTCTGTGTGTGTGTGTGTATTGTACAGTTCTAATTACCAAGTAGGCATTTCTTTCAAAGACGTGATGCATACTTTCTCTCCTATTACTCTTAAATCAAATTCAATTGTCGTGAATTCAATTTAATAGATTTTATCAACTATGTGCAAAGCACTGCCCTAGGAAAAAATGAAAATGTAAAGGTTTGTATAGGATTTTTTTTCTGCCCTCAAATGTTTTGAAATTGGAGGAAGGAAGAAAAGAAAGACAAAAATATTCCAGTAACCCAATGCAGAAAGAGATAAGCTATATAAAAATAGCAAAACAAAAGCAAAGAAATCCAGCTCAGCTCATTCTTCCCTTTCTGAACAAGTAACAATATCAAACTTTTATAAAATGATAATAATCAGTGGAGTGGCACAGCCGGTTCCAAAGACTTGATAAAAATTGCCATAGACCACAAATGGACCATAAACAAGAAATGGTAGCTGTGTTGATGGTATAGCTTTAGAATCCAAGTCTAGGAGTGCACAGAGGTCAGCAACATCCTCACCCCTGAGGGCAACCACAGCTCCACTGACTTCACAGAAGAACCAGGATGGAGGCTAGGCCAGAAACTTGATGTTAGAAAATTTGACAGAATTCTTGCTTAGAAAAAAAGGCTTTGCTTGGGGTGAAGGCATTGCTTACACCTACAGGTCTAAGACAGGCTAGAGAATATAGGTATCATCATAAACAGAATCTCTTAGAGCCACATTGCGACTCTGGGACTGGACTTAAAATTTCCTTCTTATGGCACAAATCCCCAAATTCCAGTAGAGAATCTGACTCAGGACTGGGAGTTGTGTGAACCACATGGAGATAATCATAAAACTATTAGAACAGGGGAAAGACCATTCTGCGTCTGCAAATAAAAATTCCAAAGCACATGAAAGAAACACAATACCAAGAAAGCCAAAAAATTAATATTTACTCCAGATAAAAGTGTGAGACACTGTTTGACAAAGACATCAAAATTGATTTATTCCTGAGTTCAGGTCCTTGTAAATTTGCCTACTTGCTAAAATGTGTTTGCAATCCCCACGTAAGTATTTGTGGTGTGCTTTTGTGGTCATTCATGGACAGGGAAGGGCAGAGAAAAACTCTGAGCTTGCATTCCCAGCTTGGGTCGAACAAGGTGACATTGCCTGCGTGAGTCAGCTCTCACACTGTTAGAGTGCCTCTGTGTGTGCGTGTGTTTATCTACTCAGTGTCGCATTTTTTCCTGTTTTTTATTTTTGTGTTTTCTTATGAGTGATGTTGCTGCTTAAAATGGCCCACAAGCATAAGGCTGAAGTGTTGTCTGCTGTTTCTTAGCTCAAGAAGGCTATGATGTGCCTCAGAGAAGACGTGGTTGTTAGACAAGATTCCTTGAATTGTGAACTGTAGTGCTCTTGAGCATGAGTTCCATGTTAATGAGTCAACAACATCTATTAAATGTGGTGTTCTCAAATAGAAATATAATCAAACAAGTTTATCTTTTGATAAATTGACTTAAAGTGTGATGAACAGGAGGCTCAAAGACTAAATTCTCCTAGGGGTAATGAATTCAGTATTTGCTAATTCAAGGTTCGTGACAACTATGTAGGACTTTATTACCATAAATAAAGAATTAACTAAGTAGAAACTATGAAAAAATTAATGGAAAAGGTAGAAATGAGGTAAAACAAACAGATAGGGAAACAAAAATATTAGAAATTTATAATAGAAGAATACAGCAATCAAAATTAAACTCTCCATAGATAGGATAAATTCTAGGTCTGAAATAAAGAAAATTGACTGTAATAACCAAAAACTTTACTCAAAGTATAATAAATTAATACAGAAATTTTATTGTAAAAAAAAGAAAGTTATTCCCAACATACTACTAACTGGATATTCCAAAGAAAATATAGGGAATGACAGAATAGTTCAGAAAAAAAAAAGTCCCCAGACTAGAAATGCAGTGCTGCGTTAGACCAGATAAACTGGTGGGCAGTTAGCATTTTCAGAATCAACTAACTCAGGCTGACCGCCATGGTCAGTGCATCCATGCACCATTTTTAGCTCTGAGATATAAGGAAAAGCCCTAAAGGGGCTTCTTGGCCTGTCATGGCCACCAACAAGTGGCCAGTAATAAAAGAGGGGCTTCTGTCTTACAATCTCATTGACAATTTAAGAGTAGGTAGAGAGGGGAAAACATCAGGGTGTCACCACACTTCATAGACAATTTAACAATTGTTAAGATTTTCTTTGTTTTCTAGGTTTGTCTCTGCTACTTTGGAAGCTATGGATTCTATTTCTATTATTGTAATACAGACTCACAAGTTTAATTCATACAATACCACTCTCTAGGAGTCACTATATTTAATGTAGAAATATTAAATAAACAAAATTATCACAACAGTCACTATACTAACTGTATCATTTTTCTATTGAGTCATAACAAAATGTCATGAACGTAGGTGCTTAGAACAATATAAATGTACTATTTTGTCATCCTGTAGAAGGGTAGCAACAGTGTGGCTCAGAGGCTCATTTGTTTTGTTTCGCAAAGCCAAAATCAAGGTATTGGGAGGTGGAATGTTATTTAGAGGCTCTAGCAAGGAATCCAGTTCCAAAATTAGCTAAGCTGTCAATCAAGTTCAGTTCTTCACTGTTGTAAGCCAGAAGCCCCTCTTCCATTGCCGGCCACTTGTTGGTGGCCATGACAGGCCAAGAAGCCTCTTTTGGGCTCTTTCTTATATCTCAGAGCTAGAAACGGTGCATGGATGATCCTTGAGCTTTGAATCTCGTTCTTTCATGACCATTGTTCTTACTCTAGTCAGGGGAAGTTTGTTTTACATTGATCTGCATAATGCAGGCTACTCCTCCTGTCTTAGGGTTTGGTATCATCAGTGAATTAGTAACGTCCTCTTTGCAATGCAATGTAATATTCATACCCGGTTCTACAACCTAGGGATTCAGCACCTTTGGAGGCTCATTCACACTGAGTTTGGCAGTCACACTGCTGGTTCAGCCACCCAGTTCCTGGATTTTCTTGCCTGTGAGACAGGACTGGTGTGGTTGCTGTGAGGACTGTATTCACTGATATCTGTGAAGATGGAGGGGCAGCACCCAGCACATGTGTCTCCATGGACGTTCACCCCTGCTGTTTCTCCTTCTTCTTGAAGTTCTTTTGCCTCCTCATTTGTCTTGACTCCTTCCAAATACATCAATTTGAAGGGGGTCAGACTTTGCTGTTGCAGTCTTTAACTCTGCCTGGGTCCTCTCTTTTGCAACTCGAAAACTGGTTTGAGACTTCTGCTTTGTGAAGGAGCTCCCGCAGCCCTTTCAGAAGGCCGTTATCTTGATCTTTCCAAGCAGCAGCCTTGGGTTTTTGAAACCTCGACTTCCAGGTTTTGTCTGGTTGAAACTTTTCTTCTTTTATCTCCCTAGTTCCCACTTACATACTTCTTTTCACAGGTCTTATGCACAGCGCTTTGGTTGGTTGCCTCTCATGGTGCTGTGAGGATACTGTCATTCAGCCTCAGTTATTTTAAAAGTCCCTATTTTCTCCAGGGGATAAATTATTTACAAGCATTTTCTGTAACTTCTAAATATTTGAGAGCTAAACATTATATTTATTAACCTCTAACAATTGCATCATTATTCTTAATAGTCTTTTCATTCTATTTCTAAGCTGAGGTTCTATGATTTTGCTGCCTGTGTCTGTGTACACTCTAGAAGACATGCATTCCCTGATGTGGAGGGAGAAACGAGCTTCCATACACGAGTATATTAAACATAATGGAGAGATAATTGTCAGTAAATTATGTGATGCACAAGTATGAAGATGAGTTCATTTTTAGCCCTAAGTAAAATCAAGTGTGGTAACAGGCACCTCTAATCCTAGCACCGGAAAGGTGGGGCTCTGGGGTGGCTATAGTCTTTCTGCATGCCAATCATAAACATAATGAGGAAGGAACCAGATAAACAATTCCATTCAAAATTGCTCAGAAATACCTTGGAATTAGCCTAACCAAAAGAGTAAATGACTTGAATAGTAAATGCTTTAAAACCCTCAAAATATAAACTGAAGGAGACACCAGAAGTTGGTTTCCCAGCGCTCATGGACTGAAAGGGTCAATACTGCAAAAATCACTATCTTAGTAAAAGTAACCTGCAGATTCAATTCAATCCCCATCAAAATAAAAACATTTTTCACAAAAATAGAAAAACAAACTTAAATTTAGTAATGAGTCCAAAAGACTTGGGTGGCCAGGCAACCCCGAGCAAAAAAAAAAAAGCCGAAGGTGTCATCTTACCTGATTTCTAGTTGTACAGAGGCATACTAATAAAAACAGGCACAAAACCAGTCAGAGCAGAAGAGTCAGGCACAAACCTCCATCGCTGTAGCCACCTTACTTTGACAAAGTGCCGAGAATTCTCGTTGGAGAATGGCCAGCCTCTTCAACAAATGGTGCTGGGAAAACTGGATATCCACATGTAAAAGGATGAAGCAGAGCCTCATCTCTCATCTTGCTCAAAAATCAATTCCAAATGTATCAGAGACCTTAGGACAAGATCCAAAACTTTCAATATTGCTAGCTGAAAGTGTAGAGAATATGCTTTAAGATATAGGAATAGATAAGGACTTTCTGAATATGACTCCGGACACTCAGGAAATAAGGCCAATTATTGTCAAGTGGGACCTCATGAAATTAGAAAGCTTCTTACTGTAAAAGAAGCAGGAAGGCAAAGAGGCAGCTTACAAACAGGACAACCTTTACCTTCGCTGCAGCTACAGAAAACTGATATCTGTAATACACCAAGAACTAAATAATATGAACCTGTAAATAATAAAGCAATAAACAATATGTACTTAGGAGCTGAATAGAGAAATCTTAATAGAAGAAACATAGGTGGCCATTAAATATTTTTAGAGTATTCAATATCCTTAGCCATCATGAAAATGAAAATTAAAGCTCTTCTTAAGGTTCCTATCTCAGCCCTGTCAGAATGGATTTCATCAAGAAAACAAATGATAACAAGTTCTGGAAACATATAGAGAAGTTGAGCGCATATGGTGTTGGTAGAATATAAGCATGTGCAGTAGCGTGTAGGTTTCTCAAAAAGTTAATAAAAGTAGATCTTGCATATGATCTAACTATACCACTGCTGGGCATATACCCGTAGGGCTGTATACCCTACAAAAAAGATACTTGCTTGTCTATGTTTATTGCTGCTCAGTTCACAGAAGTAAGGAAATAGAATAAGCCTAGATACCAATGAAAGGCTAACGAAAACATAACACTTACACACAGTTTTATTCTCCTGCAAAGAAAATACAAGTATGCAACTTTCAGAAAAGCAAATAGAAATGAAAATATTAAGTGAGGTAACCCAGGCCCAGGAAGATAAATACTGCCTGTTTTCTGTCATTTAAAGACCTTAGCTTCTATTTTTTTGTATAAGTGTATATACATGGGAGTAACAAGAATAGATGCCAGAAATCTAGAATGGGGCTCAATGAGAAGAAGAAAATTACTCCCGAAATCTCAGTGAGTGTCATCTGTACTTTATTTAAGACTCACAAAGTCATGGTGGAACATTATAGCCTCTGATCACTTATGAGGCATTTTAAATTCTAAATTGTTTGAAGAATTGCTGCTGAAATTTACTGTACACACATTTCCTCTTCTAATTATTGATGTGATGTTGGTTTCAAGGGCGTGCTTGTCTCAGTCTGTGTGTACATGTGAGTGTGTGTGAGAGAGAGATCAAGCATAAAGCCTTAGCACTCTCCACCAGCCCATGTTCTTTTAAACAACAGCAACAAAACATGTAAGTTTCTTAGAGTTGTAAATTGAGCAGGAATCAGTAGACCACTCCACGTATGCCTTTACCACCATGCATAGCTTCCTCACTGTCAGCTTGCCATACGGCAGTCATACAATTATTAAAGGTGATGAGCCTGCAGTGATGCGTCATTACCACCCAAAGGCTTAGGTGATGTTAGAGTTCATCTTCATGCAACAACAGATAATGATTTGTGTCAGCCATTTTACTGTCATTTGGGATTTTGCTTATGTGAAAAACCTTCTGTTCACAAGAGATCCAACTTCTTATGGACACACTCCGCAGTGCTTTAGTAGCCATTGACCTTTTTACTGTGTCCAGAGCTTGACCTTTTAGAGGAGCTCAGTGTCTTTCTCTTCCCTACATTGTTATTTCCCTGCTATTAAACATGATCACAACACGCCTGTAAACTACTATTGGGTATTAAAGCAGAAAAGTCTAAACCTCCAGAAACCAACAGTTCCATTAGAATCCCTTTTCTTCAATTTCCTGTCCTCATTTGTGTATTTTTTTTATTTTTACTTAAGTCTCATTTTTTAAGGTTGTTTATAGTCGAAAGCTCCTTTGAAGTAGCTAGCCTGAAATTCTGACACAAATTAAGTCTCTTGATTTGTTCTTGGATGGATGTTAATTAGTATGCAGTTTGTGCCAAGATTATAGGAAAACCTTGGGATGGAGCACAGCGATTTCATTGTTTTAGATAGAGATAGAAAACCCCACTATGTGCTGGGTGCAAAGATAAGATATAAAGTAAGTGCTGCAGGACCTCTTTCGAGGACTGCAGACAGGAAGCTGTCAGAAAAGATCAAATGTGGCACTTGTACATTAAAGGGGACAATTGGATGACCAGGAGAAGACATCTTGGATCGTGTCTGCCAGAGAAGCAAAGCCTCAAGGTAAGGGCAGATGCCCCAGTGTAAAGTGTTGGCTGGCTGGTGAGAAAGAAGGAAAGCAGAAAGGAGGCAAATATACAGAAATCTCCAGAGGTAATTGCTGCCTTGGATTCCATGCAAGAAGACAGAGAGGCAGCTCAAGTCTCAAGCTCTGGAAGCAGCACAGACGGCTTGAAGAATAAGAGAGTTTCACCATTTATTTCCCTTTCCTACCATGTCCAGATTCAGCCTGATGAGGAGACCAAATAGGAAGGGTGGTACCCTGTACCCTTAAAGAACTCTCCAATTTTGAGGTTGCCTCCTATCTTGCCGGCAATTCTGTAACAAAAATGAAGCTGCAACGTTATTGATGCCAGTCCTTGTCTTCCTCCTTTAATCCGGAAGCCTCATGCAGACAAGGATTGTCATTGGCTGCACTGCCTGGTTACTGTAACCTGCTGCTTCTGGTACTAAGTGTCGCTGTGGGCTTTGAACATGTGCAAGCTATTAATAGTTGATGAGCATGATTAAGCAGAAAGCCCTGGCTTCAGCAAACCTCACCCCACATATGATTAATCAACTTGCTTTGCTCTTTACCTTTCCCCAAACACAACCTAGAAAAGGAAACAGGTCTTTCATAGGGAGAGGAGAGAAAATGAACCCTGGAGCAGAAAGCTCCAAGATGGGGTTGGCGTTTAAGGCCTGTGCTTTAAGCTTCAAAGGACAACCTCGAAATGCTGAGGTTTCAATGTTAGGAAATACATTTTTCTGATTCTACTTAGTTTCTTAAAACATGTCCGTGCTCCAAGATCAACAAACTAAGAACCATGAGCACATAGGAACAAAACTGCGTGTTGTCATCCATTAAACTTATAACCCAGTAAACTTGGCATGTAGTATTGTTTGATTGTATTCATATGTTAAGACATTCATATAAGTCACTTTAATTAAATTTGTGTTTAAACAACAAAAATAAAGGCATTTTAGAGGCAGCAAGGTGTGGGTTCTGAATTTTCCTTTGGAAAGTATCGTAACTGTGTCTATAATGAGGCTTCCAGAAACTTCTGCTACAAAAATTATTTTACATGGCATTGACCTTAAATATTTGTGTTTGCAGTAGGAATCCTGACTGACTTGGAAGTTAGAAGGAATGGAGAGAAGCACCGTGTAACTTTCTCTCACTTGGCCCATAGTAATCCAGCTTGGCCTCGGCCTGATGTCTGTAGGAAAGTCTCAGCTAATCTCTGCTGGTACCCTGTGACCGTCTGAGAGTCCTCTGTCCCCTCTCTACAGAAAATATAGCACGTTCAAGGGCTCCCCATCTTCACACAGGACTCATGTCAGAGTTAGAGTAGACCCTGGGCAAGAAGAGACTTTCCCATTCTCAGATTAAGGAATGAATATTTTTCTCTACGGTCTTGCAGCCTTCTCACAGCTGAGGAGCACCTCTGGTCCTAGCGTCAGCCTTCAGTAAATTGAGCCCAGTGGTAGCAGTGAAGTCTTAACGTGAGTGTGCAGAAGCTTCCCCAGGCTAACACAAAACCAGATACTATACAAATGTCATCACAGGAGTGCCAGCTGCATTTCAGGTCATTTGTGATGGTGCATTGCATGTTGCATACCTCCAAAAAAGCAGCAGGGATTGGACACCATGCCAGGAAAACAGACTACCCTGTGAAGGCTCGAGGGAGAACACAGTCCGGTGGCTTCTGGGAGGCCGGGAAGATACTCGTCAGAGTCTTCTCCAACTTGTCTGCATGGCATTTATCCTTGTTTTCAGTTTTGTTTTCTTATGTTGTTTTGTCTTTCATTTCCAACAATTTCATTTATTTGTTCCTTTTAAAGCCCACAATCCTGTATTTTAAAATATGACAAAAGAGAAATTAAACATACCTATCCTTCTCTGACATCTGTCTTTAGACCAGGATTGACTGTGTCTTTTCCTCTTTTATTTTAAATGGCTGGCTTAAGAAAACTTGCTCCAAAGTGGCTTCAGTCCTCATGTTGGTGCCTTTGTCACCCATCAAAGTCATCCCCTTCCACTTGAAAATAAACAGAAAGAGCCAGGAATATCCGCAGTTTAAGTATCTGTTAGCAAACATGTCTCCTTGTGCTTGCTTTCCCCAACCTGACTCTCCGCCACAACTATTTTGTTAAATGCAAGTCTGAGAACATAACATTGTATAATTGTGTGCTTATAAAATGAAATGGTGTGCCCTATTACAAAATGTCTTACAAATTACCTAGCCAAATATGCTAATTCAGGGGATGGAATGAAGAACATTTATTTCAGACTGTAGTAAAAAATAATAAAAAGTCAGAAATGCTGATTTAAGAAAAGATACTGCTAAATTGGAGCCGTTTCAAAGAAATGAACTAAAAATAATAATAATAAAGCCTGAAGGAATGAATATTTTCAAAATTGAGAGAATTTAAGAGTCTAACATGACAAACTATAACCAGTCTTGCAAATACCTCTAGGGAATTGGATTCCAAAAGTCTGCATTGTTCAAAGGAGAAAAAATAAAAGCACTGAAATAAAAAACTATCCAAAAGAAGGGGAAAAGTGAACTTTTAAAGCTAAATGTTTTCAATATTTTTACTTAGATCAGCTCTCAGAGGTCTGAAGACATTAAAGACTAGCCAGGCAAGCCATTTGTTTCCAGATAACACAGTGTGTAACAAAGCAAGCAGGGTGGGACTGCTGAGTCCCTCTGCACACGTTCTGGATGTCCAGTATGCGGACCTCGCTGAGCATGCATTGAAGCTACTCAACAGAGCATGGCCAACATCCACTAGCGTCTAGTGACTACACTGAGCACACAATAGGGTACACCCAAAGCTGAGATATATGGGAGTACTGCATTACATTTTATAATCAGAAAATGGCAATGATGTTTAACTGAGCATAAACCTGAGTCATAGTTAGGCAGTAAAATGGTTAATGATTCAATATCAAGAACACTGCTTTCCCTGAATCTGCCATTTCCTCAAAGTGTTAAGAATAGAGGGAGAAGTGAAAGCAAAATCTGCAAACCTTTTGTACCAGAAGAAAAGGAACAAAAACCGAGTACCTTTAAACCATGTGTAATACATGAAAACATGGTGTCCCAAAACTTTAGCACTAACTTAGAAAATCGTCTGTTGGCCTTTGAAAAAGTGGGGAAATGAGCCACAAATGGTCTTCACTCCCTAGAGCACCCCCTTCCAAACACAATCCCGTCTTCTGTTCTTTGCACTCATAGTGATATGTTAGAAATTTAAATATTATGCTCTTGAAATATAATAGAATTGTATCCATACAGACTGTCTAGACAGGGCAGGGACTGTGTCTGTTTAATTTCACTTTCCATAGCAGGGAGCAGCCTTGCACAAATAAATGCCCTTGATGATGATGCTGATGTTAGTATAAGCAGGTGGCCAAGACTGGGGGGAGAAAGCTTGTTACTTCGACATTAGCATTTTATGGTGCATGCATGTACCACTTAAGTGTTTAATAAAATTTATAAATGTCTGGCTATTTTTTAAATAATAAATGATTTCAGCACATTTTATGTTTCTTAATATTGCCCTATTAAATTTGTTTACATGAGTGAAGAAATATCAATCTCCCTATTGAGAAAATAGGCAAGACTACCTATTCAACTTCCCTCATGTCTAAAATGTGTAAGTATTCTTATGGCTTTATGTTTTAAAAAGGAATAATTAAACATTCTGTCAGTGAGGAAACCAAGATTGTAATTCCTGAAAATTTTAAGAAATAGAACTGGAGTCTCTGTAATAAAAAAGATGGCATTTCTCCTATTTTTTGATGTGTCTTTGAGTCTTTCAACAAATATTTGCCCTGTCCTTCTACAAAGTTGATTTTACTACATAGAAACAGACAATGAAAACCAAGCATAATAAATAAGTAAAGCAAATAGTTGTAGGGAGATTTTTCTGTCCTGCCTGCCAACTCCCAAATAACCACACAGAGACTTCTTATTAATTGTGAAAGCTCAGTTGATAGCTTAAGCTTGTTGTAACTAGTGTGTATAACTTAAATTAAACCATTTCTATTTATTTGATTTTTGCCTCGTGGCCTTATTACCTTTACTCTGTACTGCCCATGCTGCTTCTTCTAAGTCCTGGCCTCTCCTTGCAACCCTGTCTTTCTTCTTTCCACTGTTCTCTGGCCCTGAAAACCCTGCCTAGCTATTGGCCATTCAGCCTTTTTTTAAACCAATCTGAATGACACATCTTCACAACATACAAAAAGATTATTCCACATTTCCCCCTTTTGTCTAAATAAAAAGGAAAAGTTTTAATGCTAACATAATAAAGCTATAAACAATAAGAACAATTATCAGGTTAGAATTACATTTACAATGTCTAGTCCATTGTGTTTGTCATATTTGAAGAAAATATTTCATTATTTACTCTATCTTGATGAGTTCAAAGCTCTGTATGTAATTTACCTTCTGTTACAACTAATGAAAAGTATAACTATCTAGTCTTCAGTTTCATCAAAGACCCCAGAAGAATATACAATTACTTGAGTAAACAGGAATTACAATGCAAGTCACTTCCAAACCTATAGAAATAACAGACATCTGGATGCCTGAACAATCACCCAAGGTTTCTTTGTAATGTTGGAGTATCCAATCTTCAGCCTACAGGCCTAGAATATCTGGCAGTCTCTTCTATGAAGCAGTATTTTTGGAGGACTGAACCAAGTAGTCTTGGCAAAGTTCAGCAGTCACTTTCCTATATGTCCTGTGGAGTGTCTGACAGACTTTTCTATGAAGCAGGAATATTGAAAGACTGTCCTCCCTTATCTTGGCAAAGTTCATGTCTTTTGCTTTTGTGTCCTACTTGTCCAGTTTGTACAGGATAATATCATCAGTCAAGACAAGATAAGTTTCTTGCTCAAATGTCTAGTTTTGCCACAATGAAGCAAATTCCATATGTAGTTTTTTGTTGGATATCCATCATCTTTTTGGAAGTAAATTGGTGCTGCCAGGAACAGATGTGTCTCACTGTCATGAAAAGCCCTATGTTAACAAAACATTTTAATTGCCATATTCTGTAGATCTTTGAAGTATTTAAAGATCATCTATCTATCTAAAATATATCTATGTTTGACCTTAAAAACATACCTAACACGATGACAAGTTTGATTGTTATCAGTAACTAATTACTAACCTGTATTTCTTTATTTTCCTAAATGGTTTATAATAATAACTTTTGAGTATTAGAAATTTACATTTTTAAATGAGCTGCATACGTACAATACCTTAAACAAGAGTAGAAACATATGCATAGTATGGTCTAACAAAAATAACCTTAAATTTCTATCAATATACGAAATCCATACCAATGTAAAATATTTAAGATTAGTAGTTGTTTTTTTAGTTTAAAATAGATTCAATAATCTACCTTTTTATCATATAATTTCTATATCCCCCTTTTTCTTTTCAGAATGAGATTCCTGGACCTAATCTCCTTTGTTCAGCTTTTTTTCCTGATCATTACCAATAACAACTTTTTAAAAGATTTTATTTATTTATTATGTATACAGTGTTCTGCTTGCATGTATGCCTACAGACTTGAAGAGGTCAATAGATCTCATTACCGATGGTTGTGAGCCACCATGTGGTTGCTAGGAATTGAACTCAGGACCTCTGGAAGAGCAGTCAGTGCTCTTAACCTCTGAGTTTACTCACCAGCCCCCCAATAACAACTTGTAACCAACACCCCTAGACAATGAAAAATATCCATAACCCATTGGTTAACTAAAAACCACCCACTCTCCCTCTTAGGAATGTGGGCATCATGTTCTCTAGGTTGCTTCCTGTTGTCTGGGGATGTTGGAATATTTTGGAGCCCCTGAGAAAATTGGGATAATGGTCAAGTCCTGGGAGAGTTTGCTGTATTATTTGTTGTCCAGTCTATGCAATGGGAAAGTGCAAGGCTTATCTGAATTCCTCTCTGGAGTACTCTGTGAGGATGGACCATCTCAGTCAGCAGCCTTGAACTGTTCTGGATACAGAACTCTGAGGAAACTACAATAGTTGCACTCTGAAAGGCTGGGTCACATGGGCCACCAGTTTTCATTGGTGTCTTGTACCCTTGCTCTGAAAACACATCATTTTCAAAGGTAGCATACCTACCTGCATTAACACAAGTATGGAATGTGCAGTGTGCATGACTCAGTTGAAGATGATTTTTTTTGTTTTATGTTTGAGCTGGTAAAATATATGTCACTTGTCTCATAGTATTTTTTAGGTTTATTTCTTTATGTTGGTAGCTGGGATTTTCAGGGGGTCTTCACCAATCAAATCTGATCTTTAACCTTGGATGAATCCACAGTCTTTCATTTCCTATAGAAACAAAAGCAGAACCTCTTCCCCAATGTAACATTTTTTTTACTTCCTTTTTAAAGGTAAGGCATTCCTAGAGCATTAAGGATGGTTTAATTCAGCAGTCCCTGTTACAATTCCCTGTCTCCCTGAAATTGTCATTAACTTGTCAGCATTCCAAAAAATTCAAAGACAATACAAAACCATACAGAATTCAGTCTCCCTGTGTATTTCCCATCTTTTTGAGGCTTATTCTTTTTCTTATAACTTTACTATTTATTTAAAGACTTTATTATTTTTAAACTATTTACTTAATTAGTTATTTTTATGACTGTCTATATCCTTTTTCTTTTTTGTTGAGCCCACACACATTGTAACTTGTTTAGAATTTTCTTCCCATCTAAACCTGGCATATCTGAAACCTTTTCTGTCTGCATGAGCAAAAATGTTAATCTGTCACATAGGTTAGCTCATAGTAGACATGTAGACATGTAGACATGTAGACATGTTCCTGTACTGCAGCTAGCATGAAGGACATGGACCTAGGAATCCACATTTGGCTCTGTTTTTGTTTTTAGAACCTTTTTAAAGCTTTCCCTGGTCTTATGTGTGTATGTGTGGCTCCATATTGGGTGCCATTTGTAAACAGACTTTTCTGTCCTGCCTGCCAGCTCCAAAATTACCACATGGATACTACTTAGGAATTATAAAAGCTTGGTCAATAGCTTATGCTTGTCTTAAACTAGCTCTTATGACTTAAATTAACCCATTTCTATTAATTTGCTTTCTGTCTTATGACTTTGTTACCTTTACTCTGTACTGCCCATGCTGCTTTCCTGCTTCCTCCAAGCCTGACTGGCAACCCCGCCCCCTTCCCAGCATACTATGTGCCTGAAAATTCTACTTAGATATTGGTCATTCAGTCTCTTATTAAACCAATCAGAATGACACACCTTCCCAGTATACAAAAAGATTATCCCACGACAAATAGTGCACTCAGATATTGTTGAATGGTATAGAAGAAATGAAAACTGAGCAGAATAGTGAGGAATCAGTAATGTTAGTGCAATTTTACATAGAGCAGGCAGAATAGGCCTCATTGAGAAGGTGGTGTATTAGTTAAAACTTGATAGGGTGAAGTAATTAGTTCTTTGGAATACAGAAAAAAAGAATTCTAAATGGTGGAAGCAGCATATGTGTCCTGGAGGAAGAGAGGTTTTTGAGTTCATGAGGTCTCAAGGGATCCAGTGGGATCATACCCAAGTGAACATGAGCTGTAGAAATTGGCGAAAGAGACAATGGGGTTGACATTTCCTCCTGAGACAAAGATTTGGCTTTTGATCTGAGTAGGGAGCCAGCTCCTGAGTTGAGGCAGAAAAGTAACACGATCTGTTTGCTTAATACTTTAATAAGAGCATTGTGCTTCATTGACCTAAGTGTCCAGAAGAACAGAGGAAGAGAAGAACCCTTTGCAGAGTCACATGAGATGTGACAGCCCAGCCTTAGCTGCAGACACATTGAGGGCACTTTTGAAGTAGAATCAACACTTCTCTGCTTTTCACATGGGGACTCCTAAATCAGCAGCATCAACATCACCTGGGTACTTCCTGAAGCACAAATCCCCATGCCTACCTCACCAGAGTTATAATGAGTCAGAAACTCTGGAGGGGGGCTCTTGAATGTTGTTTAAGCCATCCAGATGATTTTAATACATGCTTAAGCTTGAGACCATAGCTTTTAAGGTATTGGGGCCTGAAAAGGATAACATTAAAATTGCTATTGACTGGATCAAGAAGGCTGTGGTGGCAGAAGATCAAATTCAGTGACAGTCTAGGGAAATCAGGGTTTAGATTGGAACAATGAGTTTGTGATGTCTTAGACATCCAAGTGGTACATAAGCAGTAATAGGTATATAGAATTAAAGAAAAGTGGCCCAGTTTAAACATGGGAACTGAAATATGGATTATCATGCTAAGAACCAAATATCACAGTGGATTGGATCATGTCAGTGGATATTTACTGCTCAGTTACTTCATCCTAATTTTCAATACAGAAAACAGAAAGCCAAGTAATTAAAAGACCAAACGACATGAGAGAGGCAGTGCAGCTTCTACTTAGCATGCTAAGGCACTGAACACTTTGGAGTGTGTTACAGATCCCCCATAAAGTCATTTGTAAAGTAATCTTTTGTGGCTATCTTTTCCTATTTTAACATCAGTAATTAAGGGGAAAACTTAGAACTGATATGCTGTCTACAGTTGTCAAGTAGCTAATAAATATGTACATTTCTCTCTTTAAAAGGTGATCTTGTATTGGAAGACATACACGTGACTCAACAATTCTACTTTGGTTTTCCTTCTAGTAACTTCTGTGGAGGCTAAGGGATTAGGACCACATAGAGTTTAGAAGAACAGTTGTAGCAAAGGGAAATGAAATGGGAAGAAAGGTGTGTTAAATGATCATGAGAATGTAATTTCCAATCTTTTCATGATCCTATCAAGTACTGACATTGACTACAAATAAAAGCATAGCATCAAGGACTGGAGAGATGGCTCAGCACTTAAGAGCACTGGCTGCTTTTCCAGAATATCGGGTGTTGATTCCCAGCACCTACACGGTGGCTCACAACCATTTGTAACTATAGTTCCAGGGGATCTAATACCCTCTTCAGGACTCCACAGGTACCAGAAACACATGTGATGCACATACATGTGAGCAAAACATCAATACACATAAAATAAAAGGCCTTAAAAATCATAGTGCCAGAATATTTATACCATCATATTCATGTAGTAAGTTAAATGAATAAGCCAATCATTAAATACTTAAGAGCAGAGTTAAAGCAGATGAATGACCATCAGAAAGAAAATGCCTTCTTTAAAAAGAATGGAAATAAAAGCCAGACGTGGTGATGTATACCTGTAATCCTAGCACATGGGAGGTAGAGACAAGAAGATCTGGAGTTCAAGGTCGTCTTCAGCTACAAATAATAAATTTGAGGCCAGCCTGGGCTACATGAAACCCTGTCGAAAATTTAGTGCTTAAATAAATAAATTGAAAATAAGAAAATAATATTTTTACTGGCCCTAATCTGTGTATTTTTAAAAATCCATTTTAAGTCCTTTCATATGTATCACCTTAGTTACTAAGATACAATCAGTGAATAAACTCTGAAAGGCTGACCCTCTTCTGTCCTACATTGTAATCTGACCCATGAATCAATATCAAGGGACATCTGGGATCCATCGTATCTTTCCCATAGACTAGTTGATTAGAGGATGTTTTGAACCCCACAGACTGTATGAATTATTATGGGAGCAAATAAAAGGTCAGATTGTATTTTTGTGTTGTTAAAGAACACAGCTCTGACATGGTCAGGATTAAGTACTTAAAACACTGGAGAATAAAAAGCATTACAGTGAATGACTAACTACAGTTATTTGCAGAGTTGTCTGTTACTAAACTAAGAAACATTTTCACAGATGCAGGCAGCTCCTGGTCCTATACCTTGATGCAGGGCCTGCAATCGACAGGTGTGATAGAGTATCATAGCCTAGAGATTTTCTCCTTTCTCTTTTCCTTTGCCTGGCTCCCTTTCTACTACTTTATGGTACTTCTGGGGACAGAGTGGGAAAGGAAGGTGAGGATCCATCGTTTACTTCATCCTTTCCACAGTTTTTGTCAGGTTATTTTGGTAAAGAGTAGATATGTCTGGTCCCATCACTCACTTTCCTGTTGTTTTGTCTTCTATGCCAAAACGTATAAATCATGACTTGTTTATGCTTTTATTTTAAATATCTCTTTGAAAGACTATTATTTCTACTTTTAACATTTTATGAGTGCAGTGTTGGTTCAGTGCCTTCTGAATTCCTTATTTCTAAAGAAAACCCACCTTCTGGCTCAGAAAAGTGGCTTGTGCTGAAAGAGTACCCCCAAAAGCTGGTACCCCAAAGGCGACAATGAGGAAAAGGTGGTATAGAGTGGTACTGAGTGCTTAGAACACTAGCTTCTAAATCTGACATGGGAGAGGTCTTGGAAGGATACTTGTTTAATGGGCTAAATTATAATTAAAAATTGAAAATCTCTGTGTATGGTAGCCTTCTGCAGATTAACAGTTATTATTATTACTGTATTGTTGTTGTTGATTATGATGTGTCTTAGGATAATTGTGGGGTAAGAGGCTACAGGAACTTTCTCTGAACCTTCTCGGAAAGGGGGGTCACTGAATATCCTGAACGACACTTGAGAAGTTTTTGTTTCAAACAAAGAATCTTTTGCCACATCCTTCTTCCCCTTGACCGTGTGCTCTTCAAGAGAAACTGATTCACATGTCTCCAAGTCATTTACAATTAAACCACCAGCATATAATTTTCTAAAAGCTACTAGGTGTCCAAGAAGTTTTCAGAACCTGTTTTATAATTCCTCTCCAGTCCTTTGCTTAAAACAGGAAGTTGAATTTTGCCAAAGACAAATAAACTCAAACATTCAGAAGGCTGAAGTTCAGTTTCCAGCTCCAAACTCCAGGCTTCAAGCACATCTGTGATTTTACAAAATACATCCTCGCAACTCTAGAAAGTTTTTGATTGGAAAAGACAAAGGTGATAAAAGTGTGTAAAAGTATTTATGTGCATTAAGACTCTCAGGGGTATGTTTACAGTTATAGAGAGAGTCATGAAATGTGTCAGGGGTATTCTTAAAACCATTACACAAAGGTGAAAATGTGTTTGTATCTTATTTCTCTACATATGTCTGAATATTATCATGAGTTTCATAAAAGAAAAGATTTTAACTTTGTTTTTCACTCATTTTCCTTTCTATAACTTTGAGTCTTAAACACTTCCGGAAACTCAGGAGCATAGTATGTCCAGCAGAAGGAACTGAAGCATCTGTGGTAGTTTCATGTCTTTACTAGGACAAGGTACTGTTTCCATTTACAAATGCAACTGACACTATTCTTGGGACTGGAAAAATGCATAAAGTTACCTCTGTTCATACTCTGACATCTCTTAATTATTTGCCAATCTTCTCACCCGGCAAAGATGACCAACTCTGATCTTGAAATTCCCCTCTAGCCTAATTCACTTGTGTCATAGAATAAAGAAGCAATAGTGGGGAAAGGTGTTTGGGACTATTTGAAGCAATTCCCTTAATGTTCTGTGTCATTGATTCTACTTCAGGGCTTCTGCATTACAGAGTGACCAAGTGGATGCTGGGATGACAGGTGTCATATTAAAAAAAGGCTTGGTTTAAACTTTATTAATTAAGTGATCAGTTTATTCATCGATCAATGATCTTACTAATGTCCCAGGAGGAACTTGGGGATCATATAAAACTGGGCTTATTCAACCCGCTGTCATGGGGAAGTTGCAGCTTGAGAGAGACTCTAAGATGCCCAACAGAGAGATTTAGGGAAGCAAATGTGAGGAGCTTAGACAGAAGTTAGCATGAGTTGTTTTAAGGCATAAGGTCTAAGCAAATGTTGGTAGAATGTCTAAAGTAGGCAAAAGGTAATATTACCTTTAGAACACCGATCTACAAGGAGCCCATGTTTAATCACCTAATATGCCCTTTTCTCTTGGAACATAGGATCTGAAACAAACTGGTATTAGGACAATGGTGTGCAGTCTCTGTTGCCTGTTATGATTGGCGAGACCTAATCTTGTGCTTCACAGCATAGTTTCGAAAAGAATGCAATTTTAATTTCTTACAATAGAAAAGTAAATGTATATAATATGCACATATACCATGCATCCCTTCATTTATGATTCTTATTAAAAATTCAGCTGTGGGCTGGAGAGATGGCTCAGTGGTTAAGAGCACTGGCTGCTCTTCCAGAGGTCCTGAGTTCGATTCCCAGCAACCACATGGTGGCTCACAGTCATCTATAATGAGGTCTGGTGCCCTCTTCTGGCCTGCAGCATACATGGAGGCAGAATGTTGTATACATAATAAATAAATAAATCTTTTTAAAAATTCAGCTGTATCACAGCACTTAAGAAGCAAACCAGCATGAAGTATGGCATCATGTGACTTCAAAAGGCATGAACCTTTTCTGGCTCTACTTATAGTCACTTGGGCCTTGATATGTACTTACATATAGATTGTATTTTATATAAATTGTACTTTCTCTTTTTACTGTACTTCATTCATGATGAATAAATAAAATGCTAACAATAAAATATCTTTTAAGATTTTGTGTTGTGTTTTGAGCCATTTCATGCTTATCCCAAATAAATATTTAATTATCTATATTCTACCTTGCCTAGTAAGAATTTACACTCCCCCAAATAACATATCCTTAGACACTGTATGATAGAATAATCAAAAAGTCGAGAAGGCATTTTATAAAATACAGAACAACACAGTTCTCCAGCACCTCTATGAATATAATGAGATTTTCAGGAAAATAACTTAATAAGCTAACACTCAGATTAACAATGTAGAGAGGGAGAATTTCTGGCCACATACAGATCATTTAAGATAAAAGCTTGTAACAGGACTCTCTCCATAGGAGGACAGTACAGGAATTTTATAGAGAATCTCATTCTGCAAACAATGAATAAAATTTACCTGTCTGTGCTAGTTAGTATTTATTATCAACTTGACACGATCTAGAGTCACCTGAGAAGAGGGAACCTCAATTGAAGAATTGCCCAAATCAGGTAGGTCTGTCACCAAGACAATGAGACACTGTCTTAATTGGTGATTGAGGTGGAGGGGCTCAGCCCACTGTGGATGACACCATTTCTAGGCACATGGATCAGTGTTTCCTAAGGAATCTTTCTAAGCCTAACCCTGAGAGCAAGCTACTAAGCAGCATTCCTCTATGAATTCTGCCTCAGTTCTTGCCCTGACTTCCCCCAATGATGGATTGTGACTTAGAATTCCAAGCTAGACAGAAGCATCTCAGTTTCAGGAGGTCCCAATTATTAATGGTTTCTCTCAGTGTCTGTGCTACTGGAGTTATATTTAGGAAGTGGTCTCCTGTACCAATGCATTCAAGTGTACTTCCCTCTTTCTCTTCTATGAGGTTCAGTGTGATTGGTTTTATGTTGAGGTTTTTAATCCATTGGACTTGAGTTTTGTGCATGCAAAAAACACAGTCAACAAAACAAAATGGCAGCCTACAGAATGGGAAAAGATCTTTACCAACCCCACATCAGACAGAGGGATGATCTCCAAAATATACAAAGAACTTAAGAAATTGGTCATCAAAAGAACAAATAATCCAATTTAAAAATGGGGTACAGACCTAAACTCTCAACAGATGATTCATTCTGAAATGGCTGAAAAACATTTAAGGGAATGCTCAACATCCTCAGCTATCAGAGAAATGCGAATCAAAACCACTCTGAGATTCCTTCTTACACCTGTAAGAATGGCCAAGATCAAAAACACTGATGACAACTTATGCTGGAGAGGATGTAGGATAAAGGGAACACTCCTCCATTGCTGGTGGTAGTGCAAACCGGTACAGCCACTTTGGATTTCACTTCATCGATTTCTCAGAAAATTGGGAAACAACCTAACTCAAGACCCAGCAATACCACTTTTGGGTATATACTCAAAGGAAGCTCAATTGTACCACAAGGACATGTGCTGATCTATGTTCATAGCAGCATTATTTTTCATAGACAGAATCTGGAAACAACCTAAATGCCCCCCAACCAAAGAATGGATAAGGAAATAATTGGTACATTTACACAATGGAGTACTACACAGCCCAAAAAAAATAATGACATCTTAAAATTTGCAGGCAAATGGATAGATCTAGGAAACATCATATTGAGTAAGGTAACCTAGACCCAGAAAGACAAATATCACATGTACTCACTCATAAGTGGCTTTTAGACATAAAGCAAAGAAAAACCAGCCTACAATTCACAATCTCGGAACCTAGACAACAAAGAGAACCCAAAGAGAGACAGATATATATGAATCTAATCAACATGAGAAGTAGGAAAAGACAGGATCACCTGAGTAAATTGGGAGCATGGGGATCATGGGAGAGGGTAGAAGGGAAGGGGGGAGAAAGGGAGGGAAGCAGATAAAAATATATAGCTCAACAAAAACAATCTAAAAAAAGAATTCCAAGCTAGAATATACCTTTACTCTTCAAGTTGTTTAGATCCAAACATCTTAGCACACAGCAACAGAAAATCAAAGTACGACTTATCAAAGTCCTCCTAAACAATAGCCTAAACAGCCTATTTCTCATTGTGCTTTATTATTTAGAGTTTTAATTAAGATATGTCATTTTCTCTCTTCCTTTTCTTCCCTCCAACCACTCCCATGTCCTGTCTGTCCAGTCCCTCCCATGTCCCCCATCACTCCCTCTCAAAGTCATGGCCTCTTTTTCTTTTATTAGTATTATTATTACTACTACAATTACTACTACTACTATGATTGCATGTGTAAATTATAAGTGTAATTGTGCCTGCTGAGTGGGCTTAGTGTTAATTGTGTGTATGTGATTTCAGGGCTGATCACTTTGTATTATAAAACCATTCAAAAGGCCCATGTCTGGGAAAGACTAATTCTCCCTCCCACAACATCCATTAGCAGTTCTTTGTGTATGGGTGGAGCCCTGTGAGATTTCCCCTTCCAACTTAGCATATGTATGGGTTTTGTCCTTATTTACATCTTATTTAAGAAGTCATTTTGTAGAGGTATCAAGGCTGTAGCTTCCCTGTCATTTCCACAAGACTCAATCTGCAGCAGGTTTCCTAGTTCTCTGGCGCTTATAATCTTTCTGATTGTGATGTCTCCCGAGCCTTAGCTGCAGGAGTTGTGTTGTAGCTGTACCCACTGGAGCACTGGAGTGCCACTACTGTACTCCTAGAGAGATCTTGTCATGCTGATCATTGTTATGATTCACAGAAGTCATAGCTAAGCACTGCTATTGGTGGCTTCCCTTCCTTGGCAGCTTGCATAGCACCTTCTGGTACTGTGAAAATGAAACTTCAGGAAGGAAGCCTTCAAGCTTAGATTCAACTTGAATCTTCTGAGTTCTGTGTCAGAGGTGGTATCTTCTACCTTTGGGAAGCAACCAAGGATAATAGCATGAATCTATACTGTTTTCTGAGTCTCTTGGACTACCCTAACCAACAATTCAAATGTATGTTTTCTTCATGCCTGGTACTGGGGTTTTTGTTAGATAATCTATTGCCCTTGTGAGAAGCATTGTCAACTCAAGTGTTATAACGTCATTTCAAGTACATATATAAATATATATGCATGTATATGCATATGTATGTACACATTTACATATATATATACATACATACACGTGCATGTATTACATGTAGTTTCAGGTAAATACAAAGTAATATGAGTCCTTGAGGCTTTTTCAAACATTCTTAGTGTAATTTGTCCCTTCTACCTCTCCTACTGTGCTGATTTCCCTTTCCCCTTCTGTCTTAAAGCTCCCTCCCAGTTTTCCCCATCTCTTCCTTTTTTAAAGCTTGATTCTATTTGCCCTCTCTGCATTTTATCATCCACTAGACAGTAACCATTGTTAGTAATGGCTATACATTTTAAGTTTCCCCTTATGAAATATATATTTAGAGGCTTTTATTTTCCCTCAGCCTCTGCAAACATTATTTGAAGTTTAAGCTAATAGATTGTCCTAATTCTCTGGTTCCTTGTTATCAAACACCTCATTAAATACTCAAAGTAATTACTACTGGTTATCTTCCACGTGTCAGTCATTGCCTATGCTCATGACCTTCTCACACTACCTCGTGAGCTGAGTGGTGTTACTGTATCTGTACAGAGCATGAGAAGTCTCACGGCCACACATCCATCTGAGAAGGGCATCTATGTCCTCTCCTCTCTGCGTCACCAACTGAGCCTAAAGCAATTCACATAGAAAGGATCGGCTCTCTTATTTGTTCTATGTTAATTTTAGAACCTAGGAAACCTAAGTTCTAGAAGACAAGTCACAGATGACCCCATATATTTTTAAATAAAATTATCCTACTAGCTACTACAACAAAGATTTGTCATTTGTTTTCGGTTGGTGTAACGGCTACATCCACAGTCGGAGTACTCTAGAGGATAGGCAGAGGGATTACAAGTTCCAGATCAGCTTGGGCTACACAGTGAACTGCAAGGCCTCCCTTGCCAATCAATCAATTGATAAACTTTAGAAGTCTGGGGTGGCCTGAAGATATAATTTGGTAGTTAAGAGCTCTGGCTGCTCTTCTAGAGGATCTGGGTTCAATTTCTAGCACTCACACGGCAGCTCACAACCTTCTGGAACTCTAGTTCTCGATATGATATCCTATTCTAGCTCCTGCAGGCACCAGGCATGCACATGGTACAAGTACATACACTCAGGAAAAACACCCCTACTCCTATTTTTTTTAATGTAAGGACCTAGGGATATAGCTCAACAGAACTCTTTCCTCTTGCCTAGGATACATGAGGCCAGCCAATGTATCCATCCAAAGTATGACAAAAAAAAAAAAACAAATAAAACATTGTCATACATCTCATTTTCAGGATAGAGAAAGAGAAAATTCTTCCAGCTATCCAAAATTAGAAGACATTGTAATGTCACAATGTCGAAGAGATCATGGACAAGTGACGTCTTTCAGAAAATATTTCAAGATGGCACCTTGTGCTCATGTCAATGCAAAGATTAATTTCAAGCTAGTTACTTTCTAATTTGACATCAATAAGAAAACCCATTAAGGTTTTTTCTTTCTCAGATCTTTATATTTTAAGGGCCCAAATAATCATATAACCTCTAAAAAGACATAATGAGGTCCATTTATAATGATTGGGACATTCACTTGGTTTTCTGTGACCTCCACAGACCACACAGCTGTGCCAATTTTCTATTTGGGATTATTCTTATAATGTGTATTTGCACTCTCTCTTCCCCCTTTCTCCAGGACTGTCCACCAGAAGTGGGTGATTTTCGAGCTCAGCAGTGTTCTGCTCATAACGATGTCAAGTACCACGGCCAATTTTATGAATGGCTTCCTGTGTCTAATGACCCTGACAACCCATGCTCACTCAAGTGTCAAGCCAAAGGAACAAGTCTGATCGTTGAACTAGCACCGAAGGTCTTAGATGGTACACGATGCTATACAGAATCACTGGATATGTGCATCAGTGGCTTATGCCAAGTAAGTGCTGAAGCTGTCCAGAGGGGCTGCGCCTGCGCGTAAATAAGCTTCTCAGGATTACTCAGTTATCTCTAGAGTTTGTGAGGGATAACAGATTTGAAGTTTGTAATTTCAGGGAATGGTGCAGGTATTGTAATCCATTAAGGACATGCAGACTACAGATGGATTTGGTTTTGTTTGGTTTCTTTATTTCTTGACTTGAATGATACTTGAATGTGGGAGAATAACAATTCTTGAATATTGTCCATGATGATGAAGTTTGAAAATACCTGTAGCTCAAATGTCCTTGAAATTTTTAAAAGAATAGAGGGAGGAAGGTAAGAAGAGAAGGAGAAAGAGAGAGAGAGAGAGAGAGAGAGAGAGAGAGGAGATTATGTGCTTTCAGGCATTCATTTTCATCTACAAAGAATCTCAGAGTAATTCAGGTAGAAGAATACACCTCCTTACTGCCTACAGCTTATTGAAAATTCACACAAATTTTAGCAAGTGGAATAGGTTTCAGACAGGCAACCCTTAAAATCCAAGGATATTAAAGGAATTGATTTCTGGTATCAATTCTTCAGTGTGTGCTGGAAGACTTGGTAAGAGGATGAAGTATTAGCCCATTTGCCATGAACTTGTCTTCTTCATTTTAAAGCTCATTCTTGGACTGTTAGGAGCAGTCTGCATTATAGAGTGAGCAGGTTATCTGAGTGCTGTTACTCACCACAGTCTTTTATGTGCAACAGTACAGACATTTTAAGAACATTTGCCTCAAGTAGGTGGACATTTATTGGGTCTGAATCTATGGCATAACAATTTATAATATGAAAAATATGAAACATGTTTCAGTGATTTCTTTTAAATTTACATTTATTTAAAACAAATCTACATGTTGATTTATAAGAAAAATTCAGTGTAAATTGCTATGAAACATGAGATGTGAGATAAGGTTTGTGCATGAGAAAAAGTAGCAGACACAGTCAAACTTCATATGGTTTAGGGCAGTCATACAGGAAGGGGCATGTTCAAAATTTTTCAGACAGAAGAAGGGAGAAGAGATACATATATCAGAAGTTTCTTTATATATGTAATATATGAATTCAAGGTGTAAATGTGAATGTAGAATTTTATTCTTCTCAAGATTGCAAGGATCTTAGAGAGTATCCGCATACCTTTAAAAGCAACATATGTAGAACATTGTTGCAGTATTTTATAACTATTTGCAAAATTATTTGTTATTATTTATAAATAGTAGGGATGGAAAGATGACTCAGTAGTTAAGAATGCTTCCTGCTCTTCCAGAGGACCCAACTTCCTTTCCCAATGTCATGTTAGGAGGCTCACAACCACCTCCAAGAGATCCAACACCCTCTTCTGGCCTCCATAGATACCTGCACACACACTCACACAGGTACACACATAGAAGCACAAATAAAAATAAATCTTTTAAAATACTACCATCTAGGACTCTTGATTTATGGGAATGGAATTATGAAATCTGTAGACCTTTCAGGGACAGTAAAGAATCATAAAGCAAATAAACACACAGAAAGGGCTGCAGTGCAAGGAATGGGAGCCAGGATCCCTTGCCTGTGCTCACTGCTGGATCTCTCGTAAATAAAATCCAAGGCTAGAAATGTGCATGATCTTGTGACAATTACATCATGTCAGAAATGGGACTGGATTCCAGGTCTTCTAAATCCATGTCAGTGTTGTTTCCACAACACTAAGTTTGCAAATGAAGCAAAATCAACATGACAGGTCAGCAAATTAGGTCTCAACTGTTCCCGTGGCACGAGACCTCAACCTGGCATAATGTCTCCATTTCTTCCTGCCAGCTGGCCTCATGTACCTTGATAACTAAAAGAAAATCCTATCTCAGCAGGAAAAAAAAAACCCTCTACAAGAGTAAATATGGAGAGATGATGTTGTATTATGAATTAAAAGCAATTATAAGTATAAGCTTGCCTCTTTAAATTAGAGTCACACAAATGTGATTTGTTTGATTTGGGAGTAAATGTAAATTGTTTAAAATAAATGTGCTCCATACATAGAAATCACAACTGTATATCACTGACATATTTCTTGTGTAAGGAGCTATGCCATGGTGAGGTAGGAAATCTTAGATTTCATCAGAACACTAAAAGGTAGCATAATTTGGCTGGATAGAAGTTGGATTACAGACTGAAAGTGAGCAAATTGTTTTATAAATGATCATTGAGGGCTGCGTAACAGATAGGACCGCAATAGACAGTAAATGGGCAAGAAAGACTTAGCAATGGTGAGAAACACTCAAAGCTCTTCTTTAGAAAGATCCTTACAGGCTCAGTTATAAGGGGCCTGAAGCAAACAGCCCTGGAGTCACCGAGACCAGTTCTGATGCAGGATCTTGTACCAGCTAAGAGGACTAAAGCATCAGCCTTTCCCTGAGTAATGACAGCAGGAATAGAAAGAAAAGTAAATCTGGAATGAGATCACTTTCACCAGAAGGGAGTTGAAAGCCATAAATCAAATCAGTCACACCAAGCACATCAAAAAACTTCAACTTGATGTGGATTCTCAAAGGGTGAAAGCTTGGGTCCTTCCTCCTATAGTACCCCAGGAGCGTTTCAGCCAAGCCAACCTAAGTTTTCTAAAATGAACATGAGGACAGGGAGATGGAGGTGATTGCTGGAGGGATGGAGATGAGCAGAGGTCACTGAGGTGATGGGGGATAGAGATCTTAAGTGCATTGTGTATACTCTCAGGAGGACAAGAGAGATTAATTAACTAAAGAAAAGCTGAAGCACTCCTTTCTCCAGAGACAAAATATACAAATTCTATCCTAGTTACAAAGTGATCATTTAGTTAGGTTTATATCCTGATTCATAGTTCCATTTTTAGTATGGAAATGCCCCATCTTAAAACAAACTTGGGAATCAGTAACTTAAATGTGCAATTATATAAACCTATTCTCCTAGTTCTTTGAAAAATACATTTCCAGCCTCACTTTCCCTTTCTGTTTTCTGCCCAATTTGTTGAAGATTTTTAGGTTTTTGTTGGCCTTTTGTCTTAGAATTTCTCAAAAGCAGCTTTCAATATTTATGAGAGCAGCGATATGAATCACAAGCTATAAAGAATCAATTTTTAATTTTGACATAATCACCATGTAAAAAAAATATACAGCTACAGCGACTTCTCATTCACAAGCACTAATGCTGCCTATCTAATCCCCTTCTAAGAGCCATTGCCTCAAAACCTTTTGGTCCTTCACCTCTACAACAGAAATGCGAAGTCCCAGGGTTTTACTAACAAGAAGACATATCTCCTCTTCGGGCGACCTGGAGACTGTTGCTAATAAGTGGACTGGCTCTATAAGCTGCAAATTTGCATGAGGAAAATCTTAGAAACATTGCGATTTATGCCAGACACCTCTATCCTGCAAAGCAACACAGGAGGTGATGTGTTCACCCTTCTGACTGAAGCGGTAGTGATCACAAGATTTCATTTTCTCACTGGACATACAGTTTTCCAAACATTTGTGCTTCTCATGTCATACAGCACTGCCTTCATTTCACAGATGCAGAAATGGGCTTATGGGACTATATGACTTGCCCAGGGTTACTTGGCTCTGCCTGGCTCCCAGGAGCCTACCCCTTCTGCCACTTTGAGTTATACCAAGACAAATATGATTTGGTAAATAGTCCGAAATTTGGCTGCATATCAGAATCACCTGGAAAGCAATTACGAGACACAGCTCTTAAGACATTCAAATTTGTGAGTTCTAAGTCTTTAAAACTATGATTCTATGGCAAAGCCAACTTCATGAACCATTTAAAGATTGGACAGCAGGTAGCCTTTAAAGAAAAAAGACAGGAGGGTATTTTTGTTTTTTTAACCAACCGGCCCTTTTTTTTAACCAACTGTATGATGCTGGTCTTGGTATGTAGTTTCCTGAAACTTTATCTTAATCTGTGTAAAATGAGACTGCCTCACCAACCAGAGTACCAAGTGAGACCATTGCTGTGAAGCTGTAGATGTGGAAGGCCCTGAAGACATTCAGCTAGATGATACTGGAGCGCTGGTTTCCAGGAAGAGAAGGAAAGGATGTGGGAGGGGAAAGAAGAAGGAGAGGAAGCTGAGAGGAGGATAACACCGTGGTGTGATGCTTAACCTAGCATCCCCAGGGTCCTGGGTTTCATCCCCAGAACCAGAACAAGAACGTCTACCACCTACTCTCCATGCCATCCCCTCACAGTTGAAATGTTAGGAGTTAGGTGGGATTAAGAACCTAACTCGACACAAAAGACAACTCTTTAAGTTGAAGCTTGTTTCCACTTTGTGATAATTCCTGCTCTGTACTTTCTCTTCTCTCCCAGAACACAGAAACTGTCCCCAGTAGGGCTTCAGAGAGTGTTTTTGGAAAACACTTCCTTGAGAATGATTTATTCCACCCTCAAGGCACAGGGCTGACTTTGTGCTTCTCGGAGGGTTTCACAGTTATCAGCAGACTAAAAGGTCAGGGAGTGGCGGTGTTTATCAACATTCTGAAAATATGTTCTCAGCGCTATTTCTTCAGCACATCCCATGGGCTAAGATTTTTGTCCAGCTTTAATTCTGTCATTGATATTAGGAAAACAATAGAGTTAGTGACCATACGTTTTCAAACCACCCTCCCATTCACTGCTCTCTACCAAATCTGACAATCACCCCTGGGGCTCACTGTGAGGGTGTATTCTCACCTTCTGTCTTGGGTTGAAAAACACTAGGCTGTTTAGTTGCATTAGATGCAGACAGGAGGCAAAGCTAGAATGGGAAAGCAAGTTTGAATACTGAAAGCCAGAAACTCTGGACTCAGCACTGCATGATCTACTGGGTAAATTCCACTGTTAGCTGGTATATCACTTGAAACAAAATTATAAGCCTCGGTCCACAACAAGACCTTGTTGCTGAAAATAACATATGCACAACTCATTCAATATGGAGAAGGAGAGCTGGTGCCTACTTAGAGCCTTTACCCCTACTGACTAGTAAGAGTCCCTTGGAGAAACCTAATTTTTCATTTATAAGTGCTTTATAAGTGCTTATCAATTGGAGATAACTTCTTGATTATGAATGGGGGCAGGTGTCATATTCTTTCAGCTCTAGGACCCCCATCTGGTGCAGACCCTTGAAAGTCCTGTACATTGTTGCTATTGTTGTTGTTATTGTTGTTCTGGTGGTGGTGGTGGTGTGTGTGTGTTTCCCATTTCTGGTCTGAGATTACTTATTCTTTATTCTTTGGTATGGTTAATCTTTTTTGTTTGAGTTTTCTTTATAGTGTCTTCTGTGGGGCTAGATTTGTTAAAAGAAGTTGTTTAAATTTGACTTCATCATGGAATGCCTTATTGTAGTAATGAGGGGCTCGGGCTGTGTTCCCGGCGCCGGGCCCCTTGTTCTGTCCCGCCCGGCTCCCAGTGCGTATCCGAAATAATTACATGGAAACTGTATTCATTTAAATACTGCCTGGCCCATTAGCTCTAGCCCCTTATTGGCTAACTCTCACATATTATTTTAGCCCATCTCCATTAATGTGTATCGCCACTTGAGTTGTGGCTTACCGGCATGAGTCTAACCCGTGTCCATCTTGTGCTGGAAAAGCATGGCGTCTGCTCCACTGCCTTCTCTCTCACAGCATTCCCTTCTATCTACTCCGCCCACCTAAGGGCTGCCCTATCAAAAGGCCAAGGCAGTTTTCTTTATTCATTAATGGTAATCACAGCACACAGAGGGGACTCCCAAATCATCCCTGAGGACACTCCTACACCACCTTATTTTCCCCATCTATGGTTTTTGGAAGTTTTGTTGGGCATAGTAGTTTGAGCTGGCATCTGTGGTCTCTTAGAATCTGCAGCACATCTGCCCAGGCTCTTCTGGGCTTTTAGAGTCTCCATTGAAAGGCTGGCTGTGATTCTAATAGGTCTGCCTTTATATGTTACTTGATCTTTTTCCCTTGCACCTTCTAAAAGTCTTTCTTTGTTGTGTACATTTAGTACTTTGATTAGTAGAGGCTAAGGGGAATTTCTTTTCTGGTCTACTATATTTGGCATTCTGTAAACTTCTTATACCTTGATAGACATCTCCTTCTTTAAGTTGGGGAATTTTTCTTCTATGATTTTGTTGCAAATATTTTCTGTGCCTTTGAACTGGTTTTAGTCTCTTTCCTTTCATCCAGTTTTTCTTCAATTTGGTCTCTTCTTGATGTCCCAGATTTCCTGGTTGTTTTATGCCAGTGGATTTTTTTTTTTTTTTTTAGATTTAACATTTTCTTTGACCAAGGTATCCATTTCCTTAATCAGGTCTTCAATGCCTAAGATCTCTTATATTCTGTTGATAAGGCATTCCTCTGAGAGTCCTGTTTCAGTTCTTAAATTTTTCAGTTCCAGATATTCCTCAGTTTAGATTTTCTATATTCATTTTATTTCCACTTTTAGATCATGAACTGTTTTATTCATTTCCTTCCACTATGTTTTCTTGAATTTCTTTAATGGATTTAATTCATTTCATTTTTAAAGGACCTCTATCATATTCATAAACTCTGTGTAAGGTCTTTCTTTTGTGCTTCAGTTGTGTTGGAATATTCACGACCTTGTGTGCTAGGGTTGCTGAGCTCTAGTGTAGACATATTGTCCTGGCTGTTATTGATTGTGTTTTTATGTGGGTAGCTAGGAATCTGGTTTGGGGGAGATTATAATTCTATGTGCTGGTATCTGGTCTTCTCTTTGTTGGGTGGGTGTTTCTTCCTTAGTCTCTGTTTCTCTCTCTCTCTCTCGTGTGGTGGCTGTGTGTTGCCTAGTCAGAAATTCTTCTGGGATCCTGACATGTATGGTACTGGGATTCCATGTGTTTCTAGGTATTGGGAGCTGACACTTAGGAATGGGAATAGGCTGGGGGGACCTCAAAAGGTCTACTGGAGGTGAGAAAGCAGAGTCTGCTAAGTCCCCCAGGGCTGGGCCTAGAGAATGAGGAGAGGCTGATAGCAGGATGAGTGGGAAGGAAGGTGGGAGGAAAGAGCTGTGTGATCCACTGGAAATGGGGCAGAGAGGAGGAGAAGGCTATAACAGGAAGTCTGGAACAGAGATGGGAGTGATACTGGGGGTGGGATTTGGAGGAGAGGCGGAAGAGGTGAAGATCTGTATTTAGGCTACTTGCTTCCCTGGCCAGAATATGCTGTGAGTGCCCAGGGTGTGCCTGCTGGTATTGAGGACTGGGATAAAGCAATGAGTTGGGGGAAGAAAGTTTGAAGGGGAAGATGGCTGTGATCCACTGGAGATGGAAGCTGGGGTGGGGGAGGGAGGCTGTAGCATGTGGTCTGCTGTAGTCTGCTGCTGGGGATGAGACTGGGGTATTTGGTTTGGAGGAGAGGAAGGACAGATGAAGAACTAAAGTTAGCCCACCTGCTTCTCTATCCAAACTGGGCTGTGGGTTCCCAGGGAATGCCTGTCTGACGTAGTTAGGGGCTAGAATAAACCACTAAGAAGAGAGAATGAAGTTTGAAGAGGAAAATATATTCTGTTTGTTTTCTAAATACAGATAGGAAGCAGGAGGAAGTATGGATGGAAGGAGAGGTGGAGAAGAACTGGGAGGAGCAGAAAGAGGGGAAAGGTTAATCAGAATATACTGTATGGAAAAAATCTATTTTCAGTAAAAGAAAAATATTAGCCTCAGTCTCCTCTCTGTAGTATGAGATTAATTGTGACTGACCTGATTGATAAGATTGCTTAAGCGACCAAGTGTATGCAAAGTGCTTATACTAGACTTAGTAAATAGCAGCTGTTAGCATCCACAGTCCCCAAGCTCTTTCTTATCTGTGTCTTTTCCCTTCATGTGATTGTGTGGACTGCATGGTTTCATATGTTTATGCATGTCGCAAAGGACACTGGCTCCTGGAGTGGACAAACCTATCAATTTCCTTTTCTAGCCATCTTTAGCTAACAGTTTCATGTTATCCCTTTATCCGCTCCAGCGCTGGGGCAGTGAATTGTGTCCTGTATAAAGCTAATGAGCCATCACAGACATGATCAGCTCTATTAGTACTACTGCAAGTCCCTGATTTTCATGATCCAAGTGCACACACTTATATATGTTATAAAGCCAGACTGTGTTTTAAAGAATGGCATACATTTATGAATAGAATGTGTGCTGCCATTAAAAATAATTTTCAGGTTATTTTAAAAGAAAACAGAGAAAAGTTGGTTTTAGTTTTATAACTAATGGGATTCATCAGCTGATACCTACTATATGCATATCAAAAGAACAAGTATGGCTGAAAACAAACCTTTTATATTGAATCTACATATTTTTAGTAGTACCTGATGCTATTTCAGACAACAAAGCATTCCAAAAGAGTAAAGGCAAATTATTTTCAAGTCATGCCTTGGATAACTATTTTAAATGAGTGGTACAGTAGAGAAGTAAGCGGTAAATGAAATTAGGGAGTCTTTATATCTACTGCTCTTTGGCAGAATTCAAATGAACCACACTTCCACCAAAGAAGTTCTTTTCATATTTAATAATTCCTGGGGCGAGCAGTTTGAAATGAATTAAACGGAATGATTATTTCTCCATCTCTGTCTGTGACCTGAGTCACTAGTATCAAATGTCCTCCAGTTGGTCCAAAGATGGTGATGTCAGAAATGATGAGTTGGCCGTTTCTCCCCATGTTTTATAACTGAATTCCACATGGAAGCATCGTGTTGCAGAGTCTGTTTTGCGCCCCTTTGCCTGATACGTTAAAAATAGAGAAAACTGCTAGCGACGGGTTGGATGTAGCTATCGAACCTGGGCATTTTGGTTCTCACGAAGCTCTGCTGTGCGTTGGTTAATGAGAAGGCAAAGCTGAACTAAATCTTTTCCCAAGGATGATGCTTCCGTAGACTTGTGAGAAAACTCTATAATTTGACTTCTATGTATTCAGTTATAAATTTCTCCTTGGTATTTAATGATGTGGTGGGTACTGGAAGTATTTAAGTAGACAGAAAAGTAAAGAGCAGTCCCGCTGTCCTGGAATTTATACTCGGCAAGGGAAGGGGCTTAACCGCTTCCTGTTTACCTCGCTGTAAATGAGGTCCTCTTTCTAAGGTATGGGATTGACTTTATTTCTCATCTTCTTGAACTATTTAGTTATCCTCTTTCATTTTAGTCTTTAGTCAAAGAACATCCCAATTTCTTTTCTATTCATAAGCATCATATTTTGTTATAAACATGGTATATCTAAGTGCTAGTCTGGAAGAATGTGAAGTGTCTTAGATCTTTTTCCAACATGTGCTATCTCTATGTGTGGGTCATGTGAGCTGGTCTCATAGAAAGACCAAATTTCTTCTCATGGTGTCTTTCTTGACTGCATGGCTCAAAACCAGAGGAATTTATTCTGTCATATTTCTGGAAGCTGGAACTCTGAACTCCAATTGTCATCAGGCCACGCTTTCCCAAGGCTCTGGGTAGAATAGCACATGGAGAAGGCTCTTCGCCTGTTACCTGAGGTTGTGCGCAAAGGAAGAGGTGACCAAAAAGCCAAACTAGTGTCTAGACTTGGAGGAGGTGAGGAGGCAGAAGACGAAACAAGCTGTTGGGACCTTGGTCAGAAAGACATATATAAGAAATTTGGGGGTTTGTTGAATTGAAGGTGACACCATACCATGAAAATAATTAGAGTGGAAAGATGGGGTAATGTGGGTACTTTAGCAAGACTCTCCCGTGTGCAATGAGACAGTAGATGGTAATGAGGCAAAGATCGGTTGTGGGATAAACAAAAAGAGGTTTCTGAAACCAAGTCAGGAGACCCAGTGATTGGCTACATACAGTGTAAGAGGGAAAGAGAAAGAACTGAAGAAAATGCCAAGTTTTCTGTCTCTCACAAAGCATGATGCTGCCGTTCTGTTGACCAAAGAAGGGACTGACATTTACATGTTTCAGTGACAGAAGATGATAAAATAATTATGTTCACTGCAATGTCTGCTACATGATACTCAGTGAATTTGCATCGTGTCCTCTTCTATCTTTTCTCTGCCCTTTTAGGTTAAAAGTTTGGTTTTGATCAAGCTAATATAGTCATCAGTCATACTTATATTCATATATGACTAAAAGTGTGTTAGATTAGAATTTTCTGTTGACTCTGTATCAGTTCGGTAACAAGTGAGTATTAGTGTTTGTTACGCTTAGGAAACAATAGAGTCAAAACAGTATGTGGCGTTTTGAAGTTCCTTTAAGTATTGTCTGTTTCTGAAAATTAAAGCACAAAAGAGCATTCCGGAGGCCTAGCCATCTCTTAGTATTCCTTGTTTATTCAAGTGGCATTGCTACTTAAGGAAAGGATTTCTTGGTTTCTTCAGAAAGATTTTTACATTTTATTACTCAATTTGTGACATGGAGAGTACCTAAAGCTTTGTAGAAAAACATCTTCTTTTTCAGTATTTGGAACCTAGAATGTCACATGCTACACAAGTGCCCCACCACTATGCCTTGTCTCCAGCCTCTTTAACTTTTTATTTGAAAATAAGGACTCATTAAATTGTCCAGGCTGGCCTTGAACTCACTCTGTAGCACAGACAGTCTCTGAACTTGCAATCCTCTTGCTTCTATATCCCAAGTAACTAGAGCTACAATCTTACACCATCAAGCCCAACTTTTTTAAATGAGATTTTACTACATACATAGGCTATCTTGGAATTGTCCATGTCTCTATGTAATCCAGGCTGGCCTTGATCTCTGGGTCATCTTACCTTAGGCACCCATGTGGTGTGATTATGGCTATGTACCACCACCACGCCAACATGAAAAAATTATGAAAAGCATATCTATTTAGTTTATTCTTTCAACTTAAACATAAGCTAAGAAAAACTTGACTTTTTATTGATTTTTCTTTGCCCAAAGCCAGTGAAATATATAAGAAAGAGTGAATCTAATTTATAGAATACACAATTGAAAAAATTTTTGATAGTTTTTAATGAGATATATATTTTTCTGTTCCCCCTTCCTCTCCCCCACCCTTCTACCCTCTCCCATGGTCCCCATGCTCCAAATTTACCCAGGAGACCTTGACTTTTTCTACTTCCCATGTAGATTAGATCTATGTATGTCTCTCTTAGGGTCCTCTTTGTTGTCTAGGTTCTCTGGGATTGTGAATTGTAGGCTGCTTTTTTTTTCTTTATGTCTAAAAGCCGCTTATGAGTGAGTTGATGTGATATTTGTCTTTCTGGGTCTAGGTTACCTCACTCAATATGATGTTTTCTAAATCCATCCATTTGCCCACAAATTTTAAGATGTCATTATTTGTTCCTCTGTGTAGTACTCCATTGTGTGTTACCACATTTTCCTTATTCATTCTTTGATAGAGGGGCATTTAGGTTGTTTCCAGGTTCTGGCTATGACAAACAATGGTTGAGCACATGTCCTTGTGGTAAACTGAGCATCCTTTGGGTATATACCAAAAAGTGGTATTACTGGATCTTGAGGAACATTGTTTCCTAATTTTCTGAGAAATTGCCATACTGAAATCCAAAGTGGCTATATCAGTTTGCACTCCCACCAGCAATGCAGAAGTGTTCCCTTTACCCCACATCCTCTCCAGCATAAGTTGTCATTGGTGTTTTTGATCTTGGTCATTCTTACAGGTGTAAGAAGAAAACTCAGAGTTATTTTGATTTGCATTTCTCTGATGACTAAGGATGTTGAACATTTCCTTAAGTGTTTTTTGGCCACTTTAGATTCATCTGTTGAGAGTTCTCTGTTTAGGTGTGTACTCCATTTTTTATTGGATTATTTGTTCTTTTGATAACCAATTTCTTGAGTTCTTTGTATATTTTGGAGATCAGCCTTCTGTTCAATGTGGGGTTGGTGAAGATCTTTTCCCATTCTGTAGGTTGCCGTTTTGTCTTGTTGATCATGTCCTTTGCTTTACAGAAGCTTTTCAGTTTCAGGAGGTCCCATTTATTAATTGTTTCTCTCAGTATCTGTGCTACTGGATTTATATTTAGGAAGAGGTCTACTGTGCATACCTAAACATAATAAAGACAATATACAGCAAGCCAACAGCCAACAACAAACTAAATGGAGAGAAACTCCCAGCGATCCCACTGAAATAGGAACAAGACAAGGTTGTTCACTCTCTCCATATTTATTCAATATAGTACTTAAGGTTCTAGCTAGAGCAATAAGACAGCAAAAGGAGATCAAGGGGATACAAGTCAGAAAAGAAGAAATCAAACTCTCACTATTTGTTGATGATATGATAGTTTACATAAGGGACCCCAAAAATTCTACCAAGGAACTTATACAACTCATAAACACCTTCAGTAATGTAGCAGGATACAAGATTAACTCAAAAAAAAATTAGTAACCCTCCTTTACACAGATGATAAATGGGCTGGGCTGAGAAAGAAATCAGAGAAACATTGTCCTTCACAATAGCCACTAATAGCATAAAATATCCTTGAGTAACTCTAACCAAACAAGTGAAGAAAGAAATTGAAGAAGACACTAGGAAATGGAAAGATCACCCATGCTCTTGGGTAGGTAGAATTAACATAATAAAAATGGCAATCTTACCAAAAGCAATCTACCAATTCAGTAAAATTGGTAGCAATGCCCAGTAAAATTCTTCACAGACCTCAAAAGAATGATACTCAGCTTCATATGGAAAAACAAAAAACCCAGGATAGCCAAAAAAATCTTGTATAATAAAGGAACTTCTGGAGGCATCACAACCCCTGACTTCAAACTCTACTACAGAGCTATAGTACTGAAAACAGCCTGGTATTGGCATAAAAACAGACAGGAGGACCAATGGAACTGAATCAAAGACCTGGATATCAAACAACACAACTATGAACACCTGATTTTTGATAAAGAAGCAAAAGATATAAAATGGAAAAAAGAAAGTATATTCAACAAATTGTGCTGGTATAACTGGATATCAACATGTAGAAGAATAAAAATAGATCCCTATCTATTGCCATGCACAAAACTCAAGTCCAAATGGATCAAAGTCCTCAACATAAAATCAACCACACTGAACCTCAGAGAAGAGAAAATAGAAGTACACTGGAACACAATTCAAATTTTATCATTTTAATACTACACACTTCTTAGAGTGTGGCCATGTTTATCACTTTGTTCTTTTGTTCTCATACTGTGTGGCATAATTTTATTTCCAGCATATAAATGAGAGGATTTATGTCATAGGGATATACAACTAGAAAAAAGCAGTGCTAAATTCAGACTCTGTTATTTCTGTGACATGGCCTCCTCTCCTCTGGAGGGGACAAGTTATTAATAATGAAGTACTTATCAGTTAATAAGGGTGGGAGTATGTTCTCTGGAGCGGGGATGCCTCAGGGCCAAAAAATTCTGTGTTCCATTAAATGAATGTTTGGCCTTGATCTGGCAGCTTCCTCAGTTTTCCCTTTGATGCTTTATTTGATTAATGATTCTCTGGGCTACTTTAAATACCATATGTATGAAATACTACATCATCACCTTTAAGAATTTTCGCAATGTTAGTGACATCACCGGCTCCAAGAATTTGGTCATCTCTAAGATCATGCTCACTTCTGATACCACTTTTTATTGTATGGGTCCCTGGGTCTATGTTCAACGTCAGTAATTCACTAGAAATTCAAACAGAACACATCAAAAGCCACTATGCTTGTGGCTCTAGTTTTTTACAACTGAACGGTGCTGAGGAGGCCGGGAGAAGAGATGCAGAAGACAGGGTCCAGGAGACCAGATGTGCCTTCTCACAGTGGGACAGTTCAGGTAACTCTTCTCTCAGTCACAGTACGTGACAGTATTCATGGAATACTGGCATCCAAGGAAATGTACCACAGTGCAGTTCTGGGTGTTCGGGACTTTTGCTTAGGCTTAGTGCCAAAGCACAGTGTAGTTGATCTTGTTTTTCAGCGCTTCCAGAGGTCAACTTGTTATCAGAGGCCCAACGCTCCCACAAATCATATTGTGAGAATAGACAATAGCACATTCCAAAACCCCAGACAAAGGCATTCTCATTGGTCATAGCATCACAAAAGCTTGAAGATTACCTCCCAAGAGCTGAGGGCAAAGGGCAAACCTCTTCTTGGGTAAAGCCCATTATTTACTACCCGGTGACATCTTGGAGCTGTTCATTCATTCAAAAAGTAGCCAGAGAATACTAATGGTCCCTAGGCTGTGAGCTAAGAATACAGAAAACAGAAGGACTCGCCTTTCTCCCGAGGATCCCATCTCTGCAGCTTGCTACAGCATCCAAAGCTACTGGGAGTTTTCCCTACCTCCCTTGTTTACTACTGACACTGAGACTCACATCACTGGTGAGAGGGCGCCATGCGAAGCGGCTCCGAGAATGGGCTGCAGAGTAGTGCAGCTATCTTGAAAGCAATCTGGCAGCTCCCCAGCGGCTGACACATAGAACTATCACATAATCCACCAGTTCTGCTCCAAGATATGAACCCAAAAGAATGAAATCATACACTCATACAAATAGCCTGTTCTCAAATGTTTATAACAGCAGTATTCAAGATAGCCAATAAGTAGAAAAAACAGCCTGAATACACATCACCTTCTGAATTGGTAAGTAAGTCTAATACCTTGTATACTAATTTAAAAATGAAAAAAGCATGGTCTGTACGTATACTTGACTATTATTTCATAGTAAAAAAAAAGGATTAATCATATAGTACAACACACATTTCATGGATTATAAGAGAATCCAGTAACAAAGAACCACTTACTTAGTGTTTGTGTGTGTGTGTGTGTATGTGCATGTGTGTGCTGCTACTACTACTAAATACTTCACAGCTGATCATTTACAGAAACAGAGAAAGTCCAAGAGGATAAGATAGTATTGGCATCTGGTTCACGGCAGCATGTCAGAGGATAGCCACATGGTGAGACAGAGGAACATTGTTAACTCAGGTTCTCTCTTTCTCTTTTTGTAAGCTGCTAATGCAGTCTTGGGAATCCTACCCTCATAATCTCATTCAGTACTAATTGTCTCCCAAAAGTTCCACTTCTTAATATCATCAATATTTTGTATTTGGGGATTCTTTTGCCAACATGCCACAGTCATGTATTCCACATTTCCATGTCCAGCACAGGCATCCGCTTGAGGTGTCTATGTCAGGGAATTAGAAGGGGATAAAGAGTGGTTGCTAGTGAGTATTGAAATATTTGGGGGGGCACCACAAAAATCTTATGAAGAAACTTTTGGCAGTGGCATTGTGCTGTGTGGGCATTTTCTATGTTACTGCCTTTAATCCTCAAATGAACTTAACTGCGCCATGTTGTTACTGTCTGAGAGAAGGAGAGGATGACAGATCAGGTACTCTGGATTTACTCATTCAGCATCTATTAAGCACCTACTAATACCAGATGCTCCATTGAACTCTAGGAAAGTAACTGTCAGTGCAGAAACCATGGAAATCAACTAGAGAGCAAGGGGCACTGAAATTCAGTTAAGGAGTCGGGGAGGCACTGCCGTCCTGCTTCAGGGCCACCACCTTCCTTCCACACTCCTTCACTCAAAGTCTCCAGAGAACGAAAATTTGTGTCTGCACTTGACAGCTGTTTTCCCTCATGTTCTTTGTCCTACTTTTTCATGGCTGTCTGTGCGGCCAGGTTGAGATCTTGTCACTGGGTAATGAGAATGGCTTACTCACATTGAGTTGATTATGTTGTTCAATATGACCATTAGATGCATGGGCCAGTGAATCAATGAAGATCTCTGTTGGCTATTTTTGTCCCCTGATGACCAGTCCTTCCTAATTTGTATGAATTATTCATCTAAAATGTTGTTCTTAATCTTTTAATATATTTGGGGCCTTGTTCTCACTTCCTGCAGGCTGTGAAACAGCCTGTTTAATAAACTCAGATGTTTCTGTCATGTATGAGGCTAAAATAGCTTTGAATCTGAAGGCTCCTGCCATCTACTCTTAAGAGAAGACTAACAGAATCCTAGACCCTTGTCCTCCAAGAGAACTGCTCAGTTACCTTGTATACCAGCCATGATCCTCTAGGTCTGCCTTCATTGCTGAAGCCATTAGATCTTTCTTGAGATGGGCTGTACAAAATGCCAGGTTTCTAAATGCCATAAAGATCAGCCAATATCCTAGGCAAATGGAATTTATCTATATTATATATTAGAAAACAGATGTAAAAAGTGTTTTACCTAAGGGGTGTTCCATAACAAAATTAGATAATCTTCAGTCATTCAATTTAATTAGTTCAGCTCTCTCTAATTTAATATGGTCATCAAGTTTTTATCTTAGAATCAGAATCTTGAAGGGCAGTTTACATACATGAGAAATTTACAAGATCTGACACTTTGTCCTGGCTTTGAAGAAAAGACATTAAATTAAAACTCGGTAAAGTAGACCTGAGGAAAACATTGTGAGATTAGGCATTATGGCACTCCATGTAATTGTTTTCAAATGTTAAAAATCAAATGTGAAAAGCAATTAGTAATTATACTTGGGCTAATTGGAACATTCCCAAGGAAATATCACGTTAGATAAAGGGATGATTTTTTTTTTAATGTTGTGGCTACTTTAATTGTTGAGATACTTAATAAGAACAGTTTAAAGCATCAGGGGCCTTCCAGATTTTTAACCATGAGTATAATTTTACCCAAGTTTTAGCACATCCAAGTTGCCAAAGACTGTTCTGGAACAATCCAAATAAGGGCTTTTTGCCAGTCAGGAAAATCCACACAAGCACCTAAAATTAGTTTAATAAACCCCACCTGTCCTTCAGTTGCCTTTTTGGTTCAGCTGCCCCGAGGAGCCCAAATCAAGAGGGAACAAAGTGTTTTAGCTGCAGGCTGACCGACTTATGATCCAAGAGAACACCTCAGAATCAGAAATCAGAGGAGCATGGCCAGAAGCACTCTGTGTGGTTGGCAGAAAAGAGACGCCAGCACAAATTCTGAGGCCTTCTGGGATGGTTTGCATCTTGCAACGCTAATCAGAAGCAGAAAACGACCTTGGGGAAATCACCAACGCAGTCCCCTCATCTCATGGATCCAGAGCTGAAAGCTGAGGCTAGATGGTGGTTTCTTCAAGGTCTCTCAATTAGCAAGTGACAAAACCAAGAAGACTCAAACACAGGTTCCCTTGGTCTGGATTAAGTGAGACTGTGCTGTGCGAATGTGTGTTTGGAAGGCCCTGTCGGTGAACAGTTTCAGGTATTTGCTTTAAACGTTCTTCGCTGTGTTCATCTCTTTCATCATTGCTAAGTGAATTTCAGCCCCTGACTTATGGTCAGGTTATCACAGAAACATCCCATTCATTTAGAAATGGTAATATTATAAGAGAAAATCCAAGCAGCACACCTTGCCAACAAGGCGAAACTCTCAAATCATACTACTTGTCATTTCTACTTCTATAGAAATGCAGGCACAAAGTTGCTGCACGTGTGTGCCGTGGCACCTCCCAGCAACTGGGACCTGCTGGTTGGCACCTCCCAGGAACTGGGACCTGCTGGTTGGCTGACTGCATGTGCACCTGGGTGCATGGCTGCACTTTAGTGCAAGTTCGTTTCTTTGCCAGCAGAATTAATAGAGATTGAAAGGAAGAAACAGACACTTCAGGAAAAGGAGCAGAGAGGCAGAATGGGGAGGAAGGCCTTGGAAGCAGCAAGCATCCATCTTCTCAAGTCAGTTGTACTTGACTGCTGTTGTTCTCAACGCTCCCAAAGCTTCAATAGTGGGGAAGATGTTCAGCTTCCTCTCAGCGTCTCAGGGCGGCTATGAACTCCTTAGCTGGAAATAACAACAGTGCTCATGCTTTTTATTGGACAACACAGATCATGTCTGAGCAGGCCTCCTCTACTCTCTACTTTGTAGCTAATTCTAATTGGTCTTAATAATAAAATCCCAGAGTCAGATATAGGGGTTAATGCAGAAAGATCAGAGTAGCAAAGCCGTAAGCCACTAGTTCTGATCTCTGCTGAATCCTCAGACCAAAGGGGTAATCCTGTCCCTACAAATCCTCAGACTGAATGTTTTGAACTTCTGTCCCCTTCCACCTTATATTCCTCTCTCCATCCAGCCATATCCCTTCCTGTCTTCACCTCCCTAGTGTTGGGATTAAAGGTGTGTGACTCCCAGGTACTGGGATTAAAGGTGTGTGTCACCACTGCCAGGCTTCTATGGCTAACTAGTGGCTAGCTCAACGCTCTGATCTTCAGGCAAGCTTTGTTACAGCAAAAACAAAATATCAGCACAGGAGGACCTGATGATGGAACTCAGGCTGGCCTTGAACTCTGTAATGTAACCCAAATGACCAGGATCTGAAACTCAAGATCCTCCTGCCTCTACCATTGTGCTATGATTATGAGTGTGTGTTACTAGCCTAACTGAAGTTTTTCTTTTTATTCAAAATTTTCCCTTTTTGAAATCCCTTCCACTTTTTTTCAATTTTTTACATTAATTTCTTTAATGTGTTCATGTGTATATGTGTGTGCATGCATATGTTTGTGCCACTTTGTGTGCTCTGTGTGTGTGTGTGTGTGTGTGTGTGTGTGTGTGTGTGTGTGTGTGTGTAGGTAGGTAGGTAGGTCGGTCAGAACACAATGTACAGGAATTGGTTCCCTCTCATACCTCCGTGTGGGTCCTGGGAATTGGCTTTAAGTCATAAGTCTTGGTGGCAAGTGCCCTTACCCTCTGAGCAACGCCTCTGGCTGATCTCCCTCTCTTCCTTTCTCCATCCTATCCATCCTTCCTTCCTTCCATCTGTTCTTACTTCCTTTTATCTTTCTTTTCTTCCTTCTATATTTCCTTTCTTCCATCCTTTCTTCTATTCTTCCTTCCTTTCTTCCCTCTAGCCTTCCTTTCTTCTATCCCTTTCTATTCCTCCTTTCTTCTTTCATCCTTCTTCCTTTCTTCCATCCATCCTTCATTTCTGACCACACATAGCAAGGATTTACTTTGCTGAAAGGAAGGACATAGTAGTTGGTGTTATTGAAGTGACAAAGGCCTCTGTAGTTCTTTTGCCTGTCTGGGTAGGGAAGGGTTCATACAGCTTCATCCATAAGCAGAGAGCATGTGTGCTCAGATCTGTGGTCCTGCCAGGATAAAGGACCTCAGAGTTCCTTCATGCTCGGCTTTTTTTTTTAATTCTGAGAAATATGTGTATGCTCATTTGAAGCGTGTTGGCAACATGTCAGTTGAATGGTTTTTGTCAGGGCTCTTCAGGTTCAGACTTCCATTTCCCAGAGGAGCTCCTCAAGTGTCTCTCTATACTTCAAAGTAGAGCTTGTTAATCTTCTCCACAGATGTAGAAACTGCAAACTAGCAACACTCCATCGAGATAGAACCTACAGTCAACATGGGTTCCACATGGAGGTTCACAGAGATAGCTGAGAATTGAAGGCTTTAAGTGTAATATTTCCACAAAATATGCAAAATGTATATGTGTTGGAGTGTGTGGGGTGTGTGTGTGTGTGTGTGTGTGTGTGTGTGTGTGTGTGTGTGTGTGTGTAGGTAGGTAGGTAGGTAGGTAGGCAGGTCAGGGCACAAAGTACAGGCAGGAGTTGGTTCTCATTCATCCTCACTCACCTTTAAAACATCCAGATCAGGCCATGGTCTGCATTCCCAGCTGGTTTCATTAAATGGTAGACAGGGAAGAACTGCTGCTGCCTGGAGATGGTGCCCAGCCCTGGGAGCTTTATTTGCACACCCATACAACACACAGCCTGACCTATGGCTATTCACATGTCTACCCTTCCCTACAGGGTTTGTCGTCTCGGTGGCAAATCAGCTACCATCATCATTATTGCAGTACCCATAGAATAGACTGTCCTCATGGACTGTGCCAGACATGTGTGATGCTCCTCATATACACTGGAAGCCTCACAGAAGGCCCATCTGTAGCCCAAGGGTAATTTGCTTAGTTGAATCTGCACAGCTGGTGGTTGGTTAAGATGCAACTCCCAGTCATTCTGCCCCTAAAGCTCATGTTTTTGCCTGGCCCTGCTGCCCCTTGAATCACTCCTCTCTCCCGCAGAGCTTCAAGCAGGGAGAAACTCCAGCTGTTCACTGGGGTTCTTTTAGCCTTGAGTTCCCCCCTTTTCTTTCTCTCTTTTTGAAGATTATTTTCCTTTTATTCTGTGTGTGCAAATGTCTGTGCACCACATGCGTGCCGTGACTGTGGAGGCCAGAAAATGGCATCAGTCCCCCTGGAACTGTAGTGACAGATGGTTGAGAGCACCATGTAGTTGCTGGGAACCAAACCTAGGTTCTCTAGAACATCAACCAGTGCTCTCATCCCTGAAGCCAGCATTCCAGCTAGAGGTTTTCCCATGTCTATCAAGAGGATGAACAAGTAGCAGGTTGGTGCTTGTCTATGAAGCTCCCCTGGCTCTGATCTTATCTCCAGTTAGGAACAACTCTAGGCAAAGACTCATGTGACCTGGGCAGAGCAGTCACTGTGAGAGTGTGCTTGAAGTTAACTGGAAGTCATTTTAAAGGCTTGAAGAAGAGCATTTGAATACAAAGTGAACAAAGCTATTCAAATTGTTAGGCTCTTTATGATACAAAAATTTAACCCTTAACCTCAACATGTAAAAGTCAAAACTTAATTCAACAGAATTCAAAAATATGCAATTCAAAAGTAAAAACTTAAATTAGTCTTGGAATTATGTGTCTTACATAAATTACACTTTCTCCTCTGATCCCTTGATTTCAGCTGTACGCTGAAAGGCTAAAGATCCATGACCGGAACACATTCGTTCAGAAACATACCTACTGGGTTACAGGAATCATACAGAAAGTCCTGGCCTCGGGAAGCACAGATAGGGTAACTGCGGGATCCCCAAGCCCATGGCCATATTCACTCTCATTCATTCTTAGCCATTCATATACATATTCTCTCTCTTCCCTCCAAAACGCTGCCTTCATTAGCATTCTGTGATTGAGTTGTTCACTAGTCATGGCTACAAGATACAATAGCTGACATTTATAGTCACTAGATATCTCACCAGATCATTGGCATGGCCTTCTTTTCTTATAAATACTTTAAAATAAGGGCTCTGGTCTGCATAGTTGTGTCCAAGCTTTTGACATCCCAGCATGAAATTATCAACTATATTCTGCAAACTTTGTGCTGCCCAAGCACCAGGCAGATGAGATACAAAACTCCTCCACACAAATCTCATAATGTTTGGAAAACGTCTATGATTTCATGTTGGACTGCATTCATGGCAGTCCTTGATCACACGTGGCTTGCCGGCCATGGCTGAACATGCCTGAAAAGTTCACCTCATTGAGTTTATTTCACTTATCTAAATCTCTATAGAAATAAACATTTAAGACTTCTGAAATACAGTAAAATTATCAGACAATGGTTCAGACAGCTTTTTTAAAAAAAAAAAAAAAAAGCTAAAATTGTGGTTAGCAGTTGAGTCTGAATAACACCCCATAACTTTTCTGTGAGAAGAAATGATTATAACACGGTCATTTTGCAAGGCACATTAAAGCTCTGCCATCTTTATCGTGGCTAGTAATCATTCCAGGGTGATGTCACACAGGCTCATGCATGAAAACATCTCCTAGTTTATGAGTGGCTATGGCCTTGCTACTGTCTACTGCTGTGACGACATACACCATGAGTCTCTTCTCCCTGGGCAGGGGCTTAGCATCTTCCATGCCTTGGTGGATGAACATGAGAGGCTGGAACTACTCAGATGTTAATGGTGATAAACAAGCCATGGAAAACCCCTGTCTTGGTTCATAGTAGAATCTTTTTGTACTAGAACAAGATGAACCTTCTGCAAGCAGAGAGAGTCTCCTCTCTTCTTCAGCCAAAAGTTCACCAGGGCTCAAACAAGTCCTTAATGGATTCCAGCAAGACTCTGTGAAGCTCTAGGAAAGAAGTTTCTGCTTCACAGCCTGGAAGAATGTGCCTAGCTCAGTACCACGCTGAAATCTGGACCCACCTGCACTCAAGCTCCAGACCGGGCTTCCGGTATGGCTCCGATTTGGTAGAGGAGGGGGGCTCTGGCAGCCTGCCTTTATTGTTTTAAAGTATCGCTGCCATTCTATAATTCACAGCTCACATCTCACCTCTTCCATCAACCCTTGCAATGCTGATGAGAAATCAGCCCCATCTGTACCCCAAATATAGTGCATAAGACCCTTTCATTCTGCTCCTCAAGTCTATCAGACACAAGTGATTCCTGTTGTCCACACTGATAAAGGATTGTGTTCCTAGAGATAATCTGTCATTATGCCTACCTCGCCTGTGGAGACTTTCCTCTGTCATAGGAAGGTATAGGACCCATGAGGATGAATCTGCAGTACACAGAGAAGTGACAGGTTTGATGGGCCATCAGCAGGCTTTATTTGTGATGGTGGATTTTCTCTGAATGTTTGATTTGTAATAACTAAGTAGTCTCAATTTTCTTGTCTGTTTTAGAATAGTGAGTGTCTTCTTAGAGGGCAAATCAAGTCACTTGAATATCAAATGATAATCTTTTATATAAAATGAGAGCTCAGTTATTTTTTCACTCCTATATTTAAGATTATTTTTTTCTGAGTTAACATACAAAGTGATAGGTTTTACCATGACATTACTAAACATATGTATCATTGTACTTTGGGGTGGTTTTTTGGAAAGTTTAAAACAATTATTGATTTCTTTTCATTGTCTGCTTTTTTAAAAAATAAGTTTTGTATAATCTGGCAGTGGTGGCGCACACCTTTAATCCCAGCACTTGGGAGACAGAGACAGGCAGATCTCTGAGTTTGAGTCCATCCTGGTCTACAGAGAGTGTTTCAGGATAGCCAAGACTACACAAAGAAACCTTGCCGAGAGAGAGAGAGAGAGAGAGAGAGAGAGAGAGAGAGAGAGAGAGAGAGAGAGAGAGCAGTTTTTAACACACATTAGTGCCCCTTTTTTCCTTTGTGTCTTCTACTCCTTCAGCTATTTTTTTGCTGTTTTTAATTATAATTAATAGCCATTGCTCCCATCCTTTAGATGTAAGAGCTTTGCATTCTTGCGCAGATTCTTCACCTTTCAGAGGCTCCATCGCTACACTCGGCAGATGGATAGGGAGAGGAGCTGACCTGAACAGCACTGCACTACTGATACGTAACAGGACTTAGATTTCCATGAACTTCTGATTCCAAAGTACACGGTGCCCTGAGCTATCCTGATACCATACCAAACTATAGACATCATGTAGTCGGGTCCATATTGGTCTTGTTCTGTGGAAGAATGGCAAGTGCAAACACACAGGCCTCTTTGTATCTACGTAGATAAGTCACAGGACCCGCGGGGCAGAGTAAGGACACCAGTTCAGAGTTGCACAAGAAACAAACATTGCCACGTGTTTACTTGTATTTGTGCATCTAATTACACTGTTCCATCTGTGTGTTCCTTGTGTTGATTATTTGTATGTGTGTGAATTTGTCTCATTTTTCATGGTAGTAAAACAGATGTAACATACAATTTACCATTTTAACCTCTTTTAAGTATGTGGTTCAACGATGTTGAGTTTACTCACGCTGTTACCATCCCCCACCTCTAGAACTTCATATTCCAAATGAAACTCCACACCTACCACACCTATTCGTGACTAGCTCCATACACTCCCCCTCCCTTGAACGTCTTGTAGCCACCATTCTATCCCTGTGTCTATCTATTTTACTGCTCATGTAAGTGGAATTGTATAAAATTGATATTTTTTGTCCAAAGTGGGTCTTTTTCCACTTAGCAAGTATAAAATGTTCAAAGTTCATCCATGTTGTAGCTTAGATCAGAACTCTTATTTTTTTATGGTGATGCTTCCTATAGATAAAATTTCGCTTACCCAGTAACCTAGATGGACATTTTCTTCTTCTACCAGTAGTGAATAATGCTGCTATTGAACATTCAAGTGTCTATTCAAGTCTGTAGTTTCAGTTGTTTGGGAAGTATGCAGAGAAGTAAACTGCTGGATCACATGATAATCCCATACCTAAATTTCTGAAGGTCTTCCACAGTCGATTTCCAAGTGTTGCACCATTTTAAATTCTGACCACTGAGCCTCCCGGTCCGACACGCATGATTCAGGCTAATAACATTCTCTGACATACAACTGTGACCTTTATGCCTTTCCCCCTGCAGCAGCTTGTACAACGCTGTTCCTGGTCTGCTGGGCAGAGACTTGCTCATTAGGATGGAGATACAATGCTGAGCCTTCTGGGAATTCCCCTCCCCAGTATTCTTCCCCTCTTCTGTGCCTCTATACATTCTAATGAGATTCTTTGGAGAATGGCAGTCTTCCTGCCCATCTCATGTTGATTTATTATGATCGCAAGCACAAGCTGGGCAAGCTGAAGTCACATCTGCAATTTAAATGAAACCCTTCGTATCTAGTTAGACCCCACGGCTGGCATGGGAATCAAGAAAGCAGTTGGTTCTAACACAGATTCTAAACATGCATTAAACTGTCAGCTAAACAAGAATGCAACCTTAGCCTGCTCTATGTTTTAAGGCAACAGTATGTTTGTACAAACCAGTGGATTTGGCACTTCACTTTGCAAAAATTAGAATAGGTATGATATTGGATGCTTTTAATTCAGCCCTTTGCAATATTTGCTTGTTTTGTTTTGAATTTTGGTTTTGTTCTGGGTCAGGAGTCAGAGTTTCATGAAGACCTGGCTAGAGAAGAACACACTGATGTTAGGGACAGTTCTGAACCTTACAGAAACGTGAAGGATAAAGGCTGTTCACATCATTCTCTTCTAGTCCTTGTCCCGTACTCCCATCACCTCTGCTGCTCTTACCTTGAAGGCTCAGGAAGGAAAGGGTGCCAGCTTTGCTCATTTTGTGCAATGTTATAGGGTTCCCAAGTGGAACTTTTCCATGATGGGAACATGTTCTCCTCTCGGGCTTCCAGTGTTTGTGTTTTTACCTCTGACTAAGACAGAGCTAAGGTAATGGCTGATACGGCACACAGTCTCCTTGCCTGGGGCTGCAAGACTTGACCCCTGCACAGCCATGGAAACCAGAGGTGGGTGTTGGAGTAAGCATGCTTTGGAATTGATTTCTCCACTCCTTCGGACCCTGTGTGGTACAAATTAGAAGTTCACATTGGGGTTATAATCACAGGCTTTGGAAAGCTCTAATGAGAGAAGGTTTCTGCAGGGTTAGGTTGCCCAGATGTGTCTGGGCTGCGTTCAGTTTATTTCCATCCTCTGGCCCGCACTCCTCCCTTGTCATTATTAGCCTGTCAGCTGCTTCTTGGTACATTCTCTCCTCTTTTGCAGACAATAACCTAGTCAGTGCTGAAGCCAAGTTATAAGCAAGCATCAAAAAAAAATTTTCAGAGACAGTTGTTCTCACATAGGATTAGAAAAGCCTTGTGATCGGGGGCAGAATTTTGTCTCCAGAGAAAGTTTCCTAGGGTACATCTTGTTTTCCAAATGACTCTGAGACGATGCTGAGAAACCAGGTCAGCATTATTGAGAGGTGAGAGGTTGCTGGTGGGCTAGGTTTTCGAACAGCATGCCAGAAAGATTCTTCAAAAGCCTCTTTAATAAACAGTGTGTTCTCACATGGGCATCTGGCTAATGCCAGGTCTTTTAATGTACACACTGTTGGCTTAAGCATCCTCTAGAGTCCTGGGTGACAGAGGGTGGTAAGGGAGAACATGTTAGAAGACAGGAAGCCCAACTGCCATATTCTAGGTAGGTGACTTAGGAAGCTGATTGGCAATGTCTTGTACATAGTCACCAAACTGATTGTGATTAATGTCCAATCTACATGATTTCTGTAAAGGACTGATGATATCTGACATACAGAATGTCCTTCATATATGCCTTTGTTCCTTTCCCATTTGTTCACATTCTCTCTTATTGGGCTTCCTAAGTGACAACATCTCATCCTTCTGCTTTCTCAGATACTGCAGCTATCTCCTGGCCAAATTAAAGAACCACCCTTAGTGCAAAAGGAAAACTGGCTAACAGTGAGCAACCTGTTTTCTCTTGATGTATTCACTGGAAAGAGTTCAAACACTGAAGATGCCAATCCTGACAACTCAGTACTCAACTATTCTGGGCAATAGTCTCTTCATAGCTATTCTCACCTTATACTAACAAATGCTCCTTGATATATATTCTACTAAGTGGTTTTTTGCAAACTGACAGTACCTACAAGGAATAATGAACTTTAGGTAATAGAAATAAGATATTAAGAATCACACGATGATTATGTCAGTGCCATGTTCAAAATCAATTTGAAATAACCATGGAAAACCTTAAAATTGGTGATCAGATCCTATTTTCAGATCAAATATTCCTGATAATGTTATGGGGAGCCCACCAGAGATGAGCACTAAGACACAGTTTATAAGCCACCTGAAAGGCTTTATTCTAGCCAGCTTGGACTAAACTCATATATTCAGGTCCCAAGTGTAGCAGCTGTGTAGAGTAAAGGGGTTTTGAAGGGAAAAGACCCATGCCAGCATCTCACTTAGCAGGGGCAGGCAGGTATTTAATGCAAGCAAGTAGTTTAATAAAAGCTGAGCTAGAGCGTAGCTGGGGCGGGGTTCTTCATAAGCAGGCAGATTAGCAGAAGCTAAGCCAGCCAGGACCTCGACCTCAGATTCTTAGAGCACAACTGACTAAATTTTCCACAAGCCTTCCCTTGAAGGAGACCAAATGCTAGTCAGGCCTAAGGTGGGCTAAGTAAAAATCAAGATGGAGGAACCTCTGTGCTGTCCTGCCCTGTCACAGGGGACCCAAACTTGAGGAGTTTTCTATTTAGAATTTCACAGGTATATTAAAAATGATACACTTAATATATTTTTTCAAATAAAATAGTTATCTAAAGTTATATACATAGTAAAATACATGCAGAAGAAACGCTACAAAGTCAAATTATTGTTGTTACATGAAGCATATAGCCCATCTCTTCTTTGCCTGTGGCCCATCAGAAATCCTCAACTTTAGGGTACAAAAACAGGAACTTTGGGTACTTTCAGAGAGATTAGAAAATATTTATGCTTCCTCTGTTAAAATGATGCTTTTCAAATAATTTGTAGAATTTGACTAAAAACAATTACAACTACTCTAAAAACATATTTTCAAATATTTCTAAATTTAAATATTCCTATTACCCTGTGATTCATTTGTGCTCTTAATTTAGAAATGTGTTGAATGTTTTATTATCAGATTTGAAACATCTGGATTTAAACTAGGGACACAGTAGAATAGAACAAGGCTTCATTTCTCTGAAGGGATGTGGGTGCTCCCTGGTATTTTCTTAGTCTTTCTGAATGGAAAAGAAAATGCATGCAGTCGTTTCTTTGACTGAACTTATTATGTGAAACATGAAAGAAGAAACGGCTCATTGGCCATTGTCATGATAGTGCTGTGATTCAGCAAAATGAAGCTGACTGTCTAGACCCTATAAGCTTGAACTGTGAAAGGGTGACCACATTGTCACTGCGTGGCTTGTCCAGTCACTGCTCCCAACAGTTAACCATTCATCTGGCCCAGGAATTTTGGCACCCACTAAAATGTAGGCAGTTTATTTTTTCTCTTACTATTTGTGATTTGTAACTCATGTTTATTGATTTGTTGCTGATTTCGATGAATATCTCCAGGAATGTTACTTTCCATTTTTTAAAAAAGCAAAATAACTTTTACCTCATTCTTAACATGTTTGGATTCAGTGGCTCTTTGCCACTCAATGCATGCTGACCATTACCAGACACTAATGAACTGGTGATTGTCTGTTCTTTGTTAATACCCTTAGCTACCATTACAGTGCACTCTATATAAATAGACTCTGGTAGAAAAAACAGAGTTCTTGTTCCAGCCCCTTGAAATCTGACTTTCCCAGGATCTTAAGTCTTAAAAGAATGTATTTGAGACAGCTCTGTTTTGTATTGAGAAAGAGACTTGGTGATTATTGCTTACATGGATATATTTAAAATTGGTTTCTGAATTAACACTGTATCAGTGGTCTGGAATTGGAAAGCTAAGACCTTCCAGGGTTCTAAGCATTCCTCTATCACTTGAGTGACTTTTGGAAGAGATAATTTGCCACTCCACAGCAATGTCCGGAATTTTTTTTAACTTTAATTTCTAACAGACTCCACTGAACTTCTTATAAATAATTTCTCTATGAGCCAACCCAACTTGGTGCTGGCTATCTAACTGGGCTGCTTTAATGGGTTGTGGTGTGAAGATGTGCAGTTTAAAAAGCCATTTTCCATGGGAATTCCACCCATCCTAATTCTAGAGCAGAGTCTGTTTCCTAGATAGAGCAGTACTGGTATCTTACTTCACATCTGCTGCGGTCAAATCCAGGGGCACTGAAATGATATGAGCCTTTGCAAACTTGGCCATGTGTCTAGAGCTGTGAGCCTGCGCAGCAAGACCTAGATTACTAAGACACACAATGACCACACCCCCCACAACATAATTAACACATAATGTTTGACAGTTATGTGGACTAGGAAATGGAAGATTTGAAAACATCATCATCTCAAAAATTCTGAAATATATACTTGGAATTTTTATGTCCTGTGCAATGTCCTAAATCTTTATGTACATTATATCAAACACTTCTGGGTTCATAAAATAGATAATTTTCTTTTTATAACTCCTGAGCAAGTGAATTTCATACAAACAGTGTGACACATTCAAACAAACAGTAATAAGTCAGTATATCCAAGTTCTCATGTATTGCCCCATAATGTCATCCTGCCTCTTTCACAGTAGAACACAGAGACTTTTAGGAGTACATAATATATAGATTTTTGGTAAAAAAAAAAAAAAAAGTAATGAGGACCCAAGCTAAGAAATAGACCGTGAAGTTAATATATTGATAGTATGCTGTGATTCAGTATTGCAGCCTTGTTAGTAATAAATGCAGTATTTCCAGAGCAAGAACTGGAAGGCTCATGGTAGAACTGAGGTTCACAACATGGCTATGTTTCTTGGGGGGTCAGAGTAAAAGCCCAATCTTTGTTCAATAAAAAGAACTTTGCTATCCCACTCAAATACTTTATAGTATGACTTTTTCCTTTGGGAAAATTTACGTTAACAACCATTGGCTTCTCAAGATGATCTAAAAAAGTTGCTATCTTGTGTATGCTTTTGAGACAAAGATTTGGAGTTTTTCTACAGAAGCAGTTTTAGGATTAACTCTGCTTTTGATCAGTTTACTTCGGGTTTTACCTGAAAGAGATTCAATATGTGTAGATAGAATTGGCAATAGAGGGATCAGTGGTCTGGAGTTGAATTCATTTAAATCTATCAGTTGAGGATGAGTTTGACAGATGTTGAAGAAGAATACATATACCTTTGTCCAAGAAGCTGATAGAAAGTAATGTCTGGGTAGGTGACCAAGCACAGACTTGAAAGCAAAGGAGTAGCAGGAAACCTCCTTTCGTAGGGACTTGAGACAGCAGGACACTTAGATTCTTATTGCATCTGCTCCCCTTTCCTTTTTGTCCTTTAGCCCGGACATACAAAGACAACCAACACACTTGTCTAACTTCAGCTAATTCCCGACTTTAAATTGAGAGTTTTATTGTGTCAAAAGTTTTGTTGAATTATGAACCAGATCTGGAATTTTGAACTCTTTAGATCAAAATGTCAACAAAATTATCCAGAGCTGTATGTATGAGTGCTAGCCCTGACAGCGGAGTGGCTGCTTTGTGGTGGCTTATTGAACAGGCACATTCTACAAAGATCCGCATTCTACCAGACCGAAGACCAGCTGCTATCCTTTCTTCTCAACAAAGAACTCCTGTGTTTGAACAAAACCATGCACTGTATGCCCAGCAGCAGAAGGGAGCTGAGCAGTGATGTCAAAGTATACCATGATGTCACCACAATTCACAAAGAATTACAGTTAATGCCATGTGAAGTGGGGCCAAATTCAACACTTTCCCTCTTGGGTACTTCACAGTCTGAGAGACAGAAGCAAGGCCAGAGGTCAGGTCTTTGTATAATTTTGTTTCGCATTCTCCAGACACCCTAATTTTGGAAGCAGGGAAGAGAGAGACAGCCTGTTAAAGAAAGGTCCCTGACCATCTGCAGAGAATGAATTCTAGTGTCTGGAAGCACCAATGTCTACACTACAATAATTCTTAGGCTCTCTCCTGGAGACTACTAGATAAACAAATTTTACTAAAAACAATATGCAAAAGGAAAAAAAAATCCAGATGTGTTTAGCAATAAATTTACACAAGAATGTGGCCAAATCTCTGGAATAAACAAGGAAGGAGAAACATAAATCAGATAGGGAGCACCTGAGAGTTTGAATTCATGCTAGAAATCAGACCTCTTCTCTTGCTTCCTCTCAGAGTATTCATTCAACCATCAGATGGATAATATCCCTGTCCCCCATGGAAGGCAGAGCAGAATAACTTCTTTTAAATATTTGCAACCTGAAAGACTAATTACTCTTCTTGGTGTCTCATAACACCAGCCTTGCTGTCTGGCTTTTCCTCATTTGCTTTATAACATAAAAAAATAAGAACTTGGAGGCTAAGGTTATAGCTCAGTTTAGGTAAAATGTCTGCATCAGGGCCTGAGTTCCTAGCCACATTAGAAGCTAGACATGGTGCAGGAAAGGAAGATCACTTAGGCCTGATGGCTAGTCAATTAGTGAGCTCCAGGTTTAGTGAGAGATCCTGTCTCAAAAAATAAAGGTAAAGTAAGGTCAAGAAGGATTAAGAAAGACACCCAACATCAACCTCAAACCTCCACATGCCTGTGCGCACACGTAAATGCAGACCTACATGCAGATATACATGAACATGTGAAGCAAGAACCAGAGAGCCAGTGTGGATGGCCTGTGTTCTCTAAAATGTATAGTGAGCATGCTACTGAGGAGTTTATTATAAAGAGAACAGGACTGTCCCTGCCCCCCCACACACACACACAAAAGCCTGCAACCAGAAAAAAAAAAATCTCATTCCTGGAAAACCAAGTTGTTCTCTAGATTTTAAACACAAAGGTTGTTGAAGTCCCCAACTCTGAGGAGGTAGGAGCAGATCGTCTGGAGAGAGAAGGACTCTGTCCACACAGCTAAAGAGAGAGTCCATGTGGAATGCAAGAGTCCAGTGAGGGGCTACCCAAGCCGAAATCCATGAGGAACAGCTGAGAATCCAGTCTTCAAAAGGGGATTTATCTCTAGATGCAAATTTCTGGGAGAGCTAGGGCCCAGAACCCAAAGGCTGTGCCTAGGGAAAGAGGTGAGAGGGACCTGCCCTTGGAAGAGATGCACATTCTTGCCCTAGGACAGCTCTGGACCAGAGACAGGGAAGCAGAATGAGAAGAGGAGGCTGAACTCTCTTATTACCATGCAAGGCTAGGAGATGCCTCTTGCTTTCTCTCTTCTTCTTTAGGATAAACACCCAGCATCCACATCAAACCTCCACATGCCTATGCACACATGTAAATGCATGCAGACATACATGCAGAGACACAGGAACACCCGTGAGGCAGGAACCATAGAACCAGTGTGGATGACCTGTGTTCTCTAGAATGTATATACTACTCAGGAGCATGTTTAAACTCCAATTTAGAGCTTAAATTGGAATGGCTACCATATGTAGTAGTTTGGGGCAAAGAGGAAAATTCTTCAAAATCACAATATGGCACTGTCGTCTGTGTCACTGCGGACAGACTGAATTCACTCGTTCATGCAATGCTTATTGTGTGCTGACACCATGCTCAGAGGACAGTGAATAAGATAGTTAGCTGTCTTTGTCCTTGTAGTGTTACATGCTAGAAGACAGAAAAGAGGTACCACACACACAAGTATATATATATATATATTGTATCAAACTAGTGCTGTGAAATAAAGCAACAGAACAAGATCAGAGGACTAGGGGCTGGGATGAGATAGAGTATCCAGTCAGCTGAGACAGTGTCTTACTGGGACAGTGGATACTTTCGCAAGCACACATGTAAAGAGACAAGAGGACCACTGTAAAAATGTCTGCTGTAACTTGGTCTCCAGGTGAGACTCCTAGTAATGAGAGCCGGGAGGCCTCTGACTCTGTTGCCTGCTTTTGGGACCCATTCGTTCTGCCAGATTTCCTCATCCAACCTTGGTGGAGAAGGGAGTGCCTACTCTCACTGCAGCTTGATGTGCCATGGCTGGCTAATATCCTTGGGGGTGCTCGCCTGTATTTGAAGAGAATCAGTGGAGGAGGCATGGGGAGTGGGGTGGGTTTGGGGAGGTGGGGGTCTTGGGAAAGAGGAGGGAGAAGAAGTTTTGGTTAGGATGTAAAAACAAGAAAATAAATTTTTAGAAAAATCTCACACACACACACACACACGCACACACACACATACACACACACACGCACACACACACACACACACACAGAGCCTGGAGAAGAGCATTTCAGTCAGATTCAACAACTGGGTCTTGTCCCAAGAGGAGAACACATTTTGTTCATTTGAAAAACTACCAGGAAAGTGAGTTAGAAAGAGATGGAGTCAGAAAGGAAACTTGGGTAGATGAAGAAGGACCTTGTGAGTCCTTGTAAGGATGTGGGGTGAACACACGGGAGACAATGAATCTAATAATTGAGGGTCAAGCTCTAGGAAAAAGAGTACCATGTATAAGGAGGATTCTTCTGGGAAAACTTTGTCTTCAGTAAAAAGGAGTTAATATTTTCACATCCATTTCTATTTTCTAGTGATACATTAGAATGTGGGAGAACCTGTACCTTATCCCAGCCGGGCCAAGGACCTATCAGCGTCTCCTACTAGAGTGCATGTGGCTATCTATCTACTGGATCCTAGCTCCCTTAGAGTTGCCAACCACCTATCAGCGTCTCCTACTAGAGTGCATGTGGCCCTCTATCTACTGGATCCTAGTTACCGTAGAGCTGCAGTGTTGCTTTAGGCAGCAAGGTGTGACGGACAGAACCATGAGCATCCTCCTTCCTCCTGTCTCTTGTGATTCTAAACTCAGGCTAAGGCACAGTATGTCACAGTCTGGAGGGACCAGACCCTAGTGATATTTAATGTTGCTCTTCCTGCACTTCACGCCTGACGATACCATGCCCCAGGAATGTGATCCTTGGGCAAGTACTTTTTAACCTTTCAGAAGACCCTCAGAAAATTTTTAAATGGATGTGATTTTAGTTAGTCTTCGGGATTATTGGGGAAATTAAGTGAGAAGACATGTAATTACCTAAGTATAGGGAATATTTAGCAAATGTTAGTTCATTTTACCTCAGTCTTTCTTTTGGCCTTTGCCCTTGTGACCTCTAGTCTTCATGAGCTTACTTCCCTTTTGCTCTTACCTGTTCCTGGAAAACAGGTCAATTCATCTTGCTCGCCCTTGACAGAGACTATACCTACAGTCTACCTGATTTCTCCATAGTACCATAACAGCCGGCATAATGCTTAGAGTCACTTGATTTGGTTTAATTGGGGTGTAATCAACACCTTAATGTGTCACTCCTCAGAGGGCCTTTTCATGACAAACAAACAACTACATAAGTGGTTTTAATACAAAGATGTCTGCATTATTTTTTTTTCCTATGTGGACCCTGTGTTTTGGAAGTTTCCAGCAACTCAAAACATTACATGTGCTAGGTAATGATTTGTTTTCCAATTTTATGACTTAAAGACCAGAGTTTGCAATTAAGAAATGCATACAGCAAAGATCAGCCTTCACTGTATTTGTATAATTGAGGTAGTTGGTGTTTGGTTACCTTATATGGTTTTATTGCAGATAAACATATTTCCCTTAGAGTTCTGAAAATATAAACCTAGCTCACAGGCCATTGTAGGTGCCATTGTGAATTATGAGAGATCCTGTTTTCTCATTCTGGAAACTTAAATTAGAAATACCCCCTCCAAAAAAAATCATAAATGAAGAACATTTGTAAAGGAAGAACATTTGGTGCCCATATAAACTGTAAGGCATGGAATTGTTGTTGCTGCTATTGGGTGAGGTGGGGAGTAAGGAGGTGTGGACCACAGGTTTAGACTGGGGAGGGCACCTCATTCATTTCCCACACATGCTTGCTTCCAAGTCACAAATTGCACATGAAACCATGCATTCATCCATTCTGCACATATGTTGTTCCAGCTATGGTGATCCAGACGACAATATTCAACCTGGCCATTGCCATTGTACATCTCTCCATGGTTCATGGCATTCTATAAGACAGAATTTTGAGGTCGTTACTTCCCAGCCATTTGATCTTGAGGAAGTTAGCTTCTCAACCTCAGTGTTATAAGCTGTCCTTGAAATCATTCAAACATAAAAAGAAGTAATACTTATGGAGAGATATTATTTGTGGAGAATTGTCTGAGAGAGGCAGCCAGTAAGTTCGCTGGCTCTGGAATGGTAAATCAGTTTGGTCTCGTATGACAACCATAGTCTATTGGATTTGGCTCCTAGAGAATAATAGCTTAAAGCATCTAGGGCCACGTGAAAACTCAGTGGCAAAGAAGCTGTTGTTGCTCGGCCATGTCTGCTGTGGGTCTGGGTGGGAAAAGTAGCTGCTCATCAAGCGCCCGAGTGGACACCCTGGGGTTAGGGCAGACAGCCCCAGTGCTTTGTAACTAGATGACTTGTTTAAGCGTCTTAAAAGGCCTTGTATCCAATATTCTCTAACTGTTATGCTTCATTAGAGGTTCTTGGGAAAATATGCACCTGGGATCTGGGTCCTTTGGGGGTTTCCTGGATCTGTTTTTCATCCATTCATTGCACAGACACGTGTTATGTCTGCTGCAAGGACCACATCACCTGTACATTTTGGGAAGCTCCAATAGGTTTCTTCTTTTTTACTGTTGCTCTTCTTTCTTCTGTCCTGTAGAGTTAAAATACAGACCCAGAGTTTGCCCCCCACTTACCATGCAGCAAATCTACACAAGTTCAGAGTGTGCACGGTACAGAGCTTCCTCATGTCTGGTTTTATTCTTCATAGCCTTGGCTTTTATTTTGGCTTCATTTATCCATTTAAAAGTTTTTCATTGTACCACATCAGACATGATGCATATCTTATTGTGAAGCTCTTAATCGTGAAGAATATGATTGGACATTTCATACCTCCCCCACTTCTAAGCATAATTAGGAAGTGAGGTGTAAGTATATGTCTGGATTAAATAATTCAGAGACACTCTGATCAGATTTGCAGTTTAGTTTTCCTTATTTGTCTTTCGCAGTGCTGAAAATAGAGGGGTTTAACAGTATCTTACCTCATGGGTTGGATCAAGAAAAGCTTGATGTCATTGGCTCAGTATTTGATGCTTGCAGTTGAGGTCTTTATGGGAAACCATTTGAAACAGGTCCAACATGAACCCATCTAAGAATATTTATCTAGGGTATAGCATCTGCTAATGACTTACATTTATTTATGTTATAAAAATGACTGGTTTGTTTAATTTGTTTTCTTCTGTGACTTCTAGTCAAGATGTTTTTATACAGTACAGTATGTAGAGTGCTCCCGTCTTGAGTTCCACCTGTTCGCTTGCGATCAGCTGTGGAAAATGAAGGAAAAAAGCCCTCTCTGCATGCTCTGAAGTCCTGCTGCCCAAAAGCTGCAAAATGTGTTGAAAGTCAGTGAGCCAGCTGGATTGCAGACTATGGTAGCTTGCTGAAGGAAACCCTTCCCTGCTGCCTTTAGCTAGTCCTGAGAAATGAAGAAGCATTGGCAGCGCTGTGGACATGTTTTCTACTCCTAAGTAAAGGGCTGTATATCTGCATGTATGAATGCGTTTGTAAGAGAGCATATAAAACATCATACATTAAATGTAAAAGTCAAGCATGGTGTCTATTCATTGCTTATAAACATTCAAAAGGTTATTATTAATACTCGTTTGCTGCAGGGCACTATTGGTGCTATTTTTCTTGTCTATACATTGTTTTTTGAATGTCTTATACTTCATGCCACTCAAGATAAACATTTGGTGAACTTATCTACACTGGGCAATCATTTTGGATGGAGATGAGATTAGACCCCTGCTCCATCTGATATTTAGTACCAGGATATGAAGAAGCTTCATAAGGCCAAAATATTCAGTGAGGTTTCTATCCCTTTCCAGAAGATTTCTTGCAACTGCCAAAATAATGAGTGGTCATTATCTCACTTCAGTGTCTTGTCCAGAATGGGTGGGTCTGGGAACTCAGTGACCCGAACATAGCCTTCTGTGACATTTTACTAATAATAATAAGTGTAGGTGCACTTGGGAAATAGTCTCTAATAAACTCTAGCTCTTTACAGTAATTCCTGCTCATGTGACAGTTCAGAGGTGTACTATGGCCCCAATCATTTGTGGTATGTGCTTTATTCTGTGCACACAGATACATACACACATGCACATACTTTGCGTGTGTGTGTGTGTGTGTGTGTATATGAGAGAGAGCGAGAGCGAGAGAGAGAGAGAGAGCAATGATTGTCATCAATGATTTTCACTCTGGCAAAGAGAGGAAAACTAAGTTTGCCTATCTGTGCCTGAACAGAAATTGCAAATAAGTCACTATAGTTGGAATGTTGTGTTTCATTGCTTCCTCAGCACTCACTGTTCATCTTAAATATCAGATATCATGTAAAGCAATCCCATTTCCATTTATTAGAATAAAAGCATTAGGTTCTCTCCCAGAGCCTATGTCTGAGCCACTCAAGGGGTTTATCCCAGTTAACAATGGCAGAAATGAATTCCACCTTGTAGAGTGGGCTTTAAATCCAATCAGAAAGTGGCTGATTTCTCTCATAGCATCTGTTCCACCATTGTATCAGTGGGCATATCTTACCAGATTGGTCACCATTGCAGTGTTCATATCTGGGTAAGACTTATTGAGACATTTCTCCCCTAGTAGTATATATGATCTTTTAGCACTATGAAAGTTAAACAGTGGGCATGAAACTTCCAAGTCAGTACCAACTTAATTTGTCCAGGTTTTATGACTCAGAGATGTAGTGTCTTCAACAACAGGATTTTAACATTGTGTTCCACAGGATAGCCAAGAGCAGTGGCAATAGGCTCTAATGATTGAAAGGGGTCTTGTAGGACTCCCCTGATCAACAACTCACAAAGATAACCCATATATGACACTGTGCTTTTTATTTATATGGTATCTGGGATGTTTATTCTCTAGGAAGAAACAAAAACAAACAAACAAAAAAAACCACACAGATCTCAAATTAGCCTCATCGTGATATTCGGGCAAATATAGTCATTGTTCAAACTTCATACCAGTTCTATAACCATTTGAGTTAGGTTTGTATAAAAGAAATTCCAAAATAAAAGTGGTTTAAACTAATAGAGATATGTTCTCTCAGGAAAAAAAAAAAAGAAGCTAAGAAGCTAAGATATAAGCAGTCCCTGTGTGGTACAGAAGCTAGGCTCTGTCCTCTGCGTTGCTCCATCCCTAGCCTGGGTCTTTCTTTCTCAATGCTGTCTCATTTCTCCATCTCATTTTTCCAAGATGGCTACAGGAGCCAACAAGAAAAAAGGCAAGCAGAGGTCAGTAGGGGACCTTCACGATAAGTCAAGAGTCTTTAACTAGTCTTCCCAGGACACATTTTATTTCCACTTATATGCCAATAATTACAATTTAAGTGTATGGTCAAGGAGAAATGTCTTCTTTTTTAACTCAAAATATTACCATCCCAATAAAATTAGAGCTGTATTACAGGGAAAGCATGGAAGCATCTATGATAGACCCATAGTCTCTATTATCTATAAAGAAAAGCCTGAGAAAGAATGGAGCTAGATTCTGGAAGAGTCTTTCTTTACACCAAAAATACTTAATTTAGAATTTGAAGAATCATTAGGAGTACTCCCAAGTAAGAACTAGTCAGGAGGGTTCAATATAGAAAGTATAAAATGCTCAAATGCACAGAAAGTTCTGGCATTATTCTTACCAGCTCAGCCCATTTCTACATTCCTAGTTACTTTCTTTTCTGTTAATTATATATCTGAAAGTAACAGTTTAAATTTTAATTACTCTAATAGTAATTCATAATTAATAGATTAAAACATGTCAGGAATTATCCTGATTTAAGTGCAAACCATTTTCTACTTGCACCAAAAGAAGAACATTTTATCTGATGATAAAGTAGTTCATGTTTTGAAACTAATTGACTTAGAATATTTTGGCATCTTCATAAGGGAATTGATACAGAGGAAAAGTAGAAAGGTAATTGTGTCAGGGACATATTTGTGTTTTAAGCATTGAAATTAAGCGATGCTCTTTAGAACTGACTTGCTTCATATCCTAGGGTCCACAGACCCATCCCGAGAGCACTGGGTTGGATTCTGGCTAAGTTACTCATAAAATGTGTCACCTCCTATTTAGCCATTACTAATATGACTGTTACTTTGGATCTAAGAAAGCTAAATTCTTTTCTCAACATGGTTTTGAGCCATAAGAAGTCTTTAAAGTGTGGAAGAACTTTCTATGATTATCTGCTCTGGTTCCATTGAAGACATCAGTGTCCTTTAAATTTTTCCAAGAAATTTAAACCTTTTGAGAAACCTGAAAGCTCTATAAATTAAGAAATAGATCCAGTTGTGTTTGAGACACCTGAGAGCACAAATTCCCATGCCCACTGCCCATCTTGTCCTTCTACATGGCTGAGGATCTTGTCAACTCAAACCTGTCTTTCTTCAGTCCTGAGCAACAGAGCACTGAGATAGACTGCAGTCCTCGGTCAGAATGTGCCATGCATTCCCAAGTGAGTCAGTTTCAATAAAGAATCTAGTTTTGTGACCATTTTCTCCTGCGTCTGGGTTTTTCTTATTTCTAAGTAGCCGAGGTTGAATGTCACACTTCTGAAGGATATGGTGTAAATGTCACAGCCACATGTACCCCTGCAGTGTTTCCTCCAACTCTCCATCCCTTTCTAAACTGAGAAGGTTCTTCCTCTATCAGATCTTCTCTGTTTCTCTCATCAAAGCTACTGTGTTTTATGCTTTGGGGGTACTGTGTGCCTATATTTGTAGCTCTTCTCGTGACTATCCTCTTACTTTTATGGCTCATGATGATTCGGATATTGTCTTCTCCCAGCTCGACCAGACAGCCCCGGCAGGTGGGCCCATATGTGCTTAACTGTATCACTGAACTCTGCTTTTCATATAGCACCGGACCCTTAGCAGAGCCTCGAAAATGTTATTTAGATGGTTAAATCATTTTTTCGAAGTAGGTACTTCTGCAATTCCCTTTCACAATGTCCTAAAAATATAAGTGCAGGTAAATACTGATCCATTCATATGGAGGGCTGTCTATGGATAAGAGTGTTGAAAATAACACTACTACAGTTCTGCAGAAACTGATCAAAGAAGTCCTAATGACTAGTGATGAGCCTCTTGAGATGTCACTCCATTCCTTCTTTATCTCATTAAGAACAATAATAGACATCAAAGCATGGCAAGGCTTTGGCATTAGCTCAATACAGAATTCCAGGATGCGCAACCCACTATCATATGGTGTAATTGCTAGTTTCCAGGCAGCTTTTCTAACTTAAATTATCCCATTTCTCTTTAATCATGTTTTGCCTCTGGGATTTTTACCTTTCTTTATTCTTTTTTGCCTTTCTTTCCTTCTTACTCCATAAATGGCAATGTGGCTGGGTGGCTGGCCGATGGCATCCTCCTCTTCTCTCTCTAGATGTGTCCTCCTCTTTATTCTCTCACCCAACAGCCCCACCTATTTTCTCTCCTGCCTCGCTATTGACCATTCAGCTCTTTGTTAGACCAATCAGGTGTTTTAGGCAGGCAAAGTAACACAGCTTCACAGAGTTAAACAAATGAGACATAAAAGAATGCAACACAACTGTGCATCATTAAACAAATAGTCCGCAGCATAAACAAATGTAACACATCTTAAGCTAACCTTCTACAACAGTATGGATCTGGCTTGTTTCTCTGACTTAAACATAGGAGAGAAATCATTAAAGATACAAAGAAGCTTGCCTGCCTACTTTATCAAAAGGAATGGTTTTATTAATGCCTGATGTGGACCAGCTATGAATGTTTTGCTGAGTGTATTTAGAACATGACTTATTCACCAAGTACCCTTAGGCAAAACACATAACTTCAACTATACAATAGGGAATATCTTGCATGATCATTTTGAAAGTTAATGAGATGTTTGTTTTTTGCTTTATATAGGAAAGGGCCAGGCAGAGTCATGGCAGAAATACACACACACACACACACACACACACACACACACACACACACCTGTGTTAGTGTTACTGGAAATGTTGCTGAAAAAGCCTAATATCACAGCATTAAAGAAATGTTAGCCTACAGATGAAGCACTCTTCCAGTTTCTTAAAATACAGTAATGAACCCAATGTGCAAAGCCCCTATGCAGTTTGTGTTCTAAGTAACATTCAGCACCTGGAGATTGTTGATAAAATGTTTCCAGTTGCAGTTACTTTACATCTGTATATTTTGTAATTTGAGAGAAACCTCATTATTGACACTGAAAATGACTTTTGCACTAAGGTTCTTATAACATCAGTAGTTTAGGATCTATTTTTACTTTCTCCCAATCCTTCCCAGTCTCCATTCCCTGTCTTCTACAACCTTCCCACTTATATACTTGAACTATAAAGATACTTCTATCCATACTACATATTTCCCCCTGAACCTGGTTCATATTCGATTAACTCAGTCCCTTTAAAATCAAGTATATCTTGTGTCTCTCAGAGATGAGGGCCATGTGTGTCACTTGGTAGCCATTGGTCATGCCATAGATCCCTGCACAGGTGCCTTGTTGAATTGTACATTTCTCTTTCTCATTAGATTGTTGGCTGTGATCACCAGCTGGGAAGCACCGCCAAGGAGGATAACTGTGGGGTCTGCAACGGAGATGGGTCCACCTGCCGGCTGGTCCGAGGGCAGTACAAATCCCAGCTCTCGGCAACTAAATGTAAGACACTAAGAGATGGGCAGTTTGGTACTTGTTGACTTGTTATTCAGTCCTCACCTAACTGTGGTCCCCCTCCACAACTGGTGAATAAAACATCTACCAAAGTGAAGAAGAATCTGAAAATTTGGAGGGAATATGTTCCTGCCTTGTGGATTCATGTGGAACAAGTCAGATCACCAGTTGTAACCTGAAGGAGTGACCCTTTCCTTCTGAGGCACAGTGGGAGAGAACATTAGAGCCAGCTGAGCTTCTCTGCTCAATGGGAATACAGACTTCATCCTAGCTTCTGTATGATATGTATTCTGAGATTCCTGGTAAAAGTATCACAGAGAAAGTGGGGAAATCAGAACAAACTCACCCTTATTACTGCAAAGTCACATGGCCTTCATTTTCAAAGTGGCCTGAGGTCAGTGCTGGTAACAGGTTCTTTCAGAATTAATGCTGGGCCAAAGTTTGGTGAAGCCATTTAAGTTTTTTGAAGCCATTCAATGACCTTCGTGCCCTGCTCTCCCTATATCATCATGTAACATAGGCTTATTCTACATGTATGTGCTTTGAACTCCACACTATCACCTCATGTGGTCTTTTTAGGAACCTTGTAAACAAGGTAGTCTTAATTTTCTGTTATAGAAGACATGACTGAGAACTTCCCAGATGGTATAACTTTCTCAGGTCACATAAAGAGCTAATATTTGAGCCCGGAGTCTGATCCCAGTGCCTAAACACACATTCCTCTACTATCCCATCATGCTGACTAACTCTGGGTTTGTTAGATATTTATAAATTAGATAGATGGATAAACTCAGAATACCAAGGGTACCTTCTGTTGAGTCTTGTGAGAATAGAAGGCATAAATGCCAAGGTATCTAAACCATGGAACCGCGTGCCCATGTGAATTATTATAATAGTTTCTTCTGTGAGGACCACTACACAGAAAGGAGCATTGCCTCTATACCCCAGGGCATGGGTTTTTAGAGCCATTTTGACCCTGGTTTAATGTTTTTATTATCTACAATCCTTCAGTATGTCATTTCCTAATATCTATTTTAATATGTCTCCACAGCCTGGGAAATAAGAATAAATTTTTGCCTGTGGTTTTGTTATCTTTACTTGTTGACTGGTCAGAGGAAAACAACTGACATGTGGCAGGTTTATGGCTTTAAAGGGACCTGCAGGTCAAGAGGAAAGGCAGATAGAGTGCTTTTGGAAAGCACTGGAGAACTATTCTGTGAAGCCATGGAAAGGCACCTTGCCAAAAGGGAGGAGCCTCTTGGGAAGAGAGGCAGGAAGAATGACCAGGGATGTTCAAGCAGATGAAGAATTGTAGATGCCCACTTAGAAAGCTCACCATATTTTCACTCCCTGGAGGAAGAGAAGAAATATGATTCTCTGAAAAACTAAAACTTCTAAGAACTCTGGCAGCTAAAATGAAGGATGAGGTGACTCCGACATTGATAAAGCACATCCAGGCCTATGTGTTGGTCATATATGTTGGTAGCTTTTTTTATGTGATGAAGAATTAAGGAAGTCAATAGATGGAAACCAGAAATGGGCAGAGGCAGCATTCCTTTGTAACCTCTGAAATTTGGGTTGAATAGTTTTATGGAAAAAAATGCACTTAAAGGGCCAATTCTAACAGAATTCTCTAGGGAGTTCTGAAGAGGGAGAATCTTTCTAATTATTTGGTCCATAATTGAACTGGTGTCTATTATCCAGGAATGCAGGAATTGCCATTAAGCCCAAAAGTGTTGGTAGGCATGTGTGCAGCAACTGCCCCCCGGTAACTTCTGAAAGCCTGTTTCCATAGAGGGTCTACCTTTATCATTGTACCTCTGCCTTCCTGTTCCCATAGTGGAGGCAGGACAGTGTTGGGGCGGGCATTCTTCTCGCCCTCCTATTGGGGGCGCTCAGCGACTCCCAGGCTCCTGCCCCTGCCGTATAGGAAGAGAAGCTCTGAATGAACAAACTGGAGCACGTTGAGAGCCATATGTCATCCCCAGTTCTGCAAACACAGACCTCAGTGAAAGGGGCTCCATTCAAGACCAACAGTGGGCAAATTACATAAAACACAGCCTGATGATTGTCCCTAATGACGAAACACAATTGATTCATTTACCTTAGCTCGGATGATGCCTCATGACAAAATGATTTATATCAATAAAGCCCAGCATGTGCATGCCCCTCACCACAATCTGTAGCAGATGCTCACCGAGCTGCCTTGCTTAGATTGTCTCCACCCCAGGAGAATCTCCTGCCCTGTATTTACAGACTTCAAGGCAGCCCACAGGCAAGGGTGATTAGTTGCTCAACAGGCAGTGTGCTGGCCAGGTGAGCATGCTCCACCCCCGAGGCTCTGGAGGAGCGCTGCCAGGTCTCCCCCCACATCTTGCCAAAAGGAGCCATAAGCCAACCACATGCTCACTTCCAACTCCTAGCGCTCAGATTCCCCACACTGAACTCATTTTCTTTCCAAATTTATATCCAAGTTTTTTTTCTTATGTTATCAAAACTCAGGGGAACAAATGGAAAATAAAAGAGTGGAGAAAGACCATTGCAGAAAGTGCCAGAATGAAAAAGAAAAATAGAAGTAACTTATCAAATGGCTGCTGGTGAATGAAAAGGAAGCCACCATTTCATCAGGAGACACTACAGTGCCTACTCCTTTTTCATAGGGAAAGATTCTAGTGATAACGGTCAATTCTCTTTTCATACTCAATTATTGACTTCTTCAGACCAGTAAGAAAAAATAATTAGCTAACTTTAGCTTGTTTTTGATTCTTAAAATGTAGACTCATTTCTCTCACAAGCTTTATTGACATGTGTGGTAATATGTGTCTTCTTAGACTGTTAGACCCAGATCCAGCCTGTTTGCTATGAATTTACAACCAGTCCACAGAACTTTCAAATGTAGCTGTAGGTTTCAGTGCCACCAGGACATCCTCAAACTCTCTCACCACACTCCTTGAGTGGCAAGGGTCAAATAAGCTAATTTATATCAAGATTAAAATGAAGCTCCTACTCCTCAAGGATGTGCCTCTCCGACCATGATTCATGCTGACTTATAATGGCTGTGAGTCTGGCTCAAATTTTTTGAGATGAATTATGTTTATAATAAAACATGGGGACCTCTGAGTATAAAATACAGAATTTTTTTAAAAAAAAGTGGTAACAAAACTTCTGCCTCCTATATGACTACTTTGAGCTGTACTCATATTCCCTCCAAAGATGCCTATCCATTCATTCAGCAGTAGGCATTTAAGAGACACTGATGGACTGTTCTTCATGCTAGAAACACAGCAAAGAACAAAACAGGCAAAAATCCTATTTCTCCATGAGACTTACATACTAGTATGAGGAACCCTCAGACAAACAGATAAACAAATAAAATGCATGTATGCCATTGGATACTAGGAGAGATGGAAAGTGTTAATCAGGAAAGGGGAAGACCATAGGACTTGGATGAGCTGGCAGCCGGAGACTGAAGAAGAGTTGCAGTAAGAAAGGACTTGATGATAAGAAACTTGATAGAGGTGGAAGGAGGTCATGATAACACAAGTCAATTATTTGGCATCGTGGCAGATAGAGTTCCAAGCCGAAAGAGAGACAAATACAATGGTCCCAAGTCTCTATCTGTACACTTGTGACAAACCATGAGGGACAAGGAAGAGTTTGAAAAAGCCTAAAGAGATGTTGAGGGCAGGAAGGCAGCGGGGTGAGGAATGCCGCAGGCAGTGCGGGGAGTTTTAAAGGAGTTCGGATCTTAGTCGGAACAAGATTAGGAGCCATGGGGGATTTTGAACAGAATGGCTTGATGGGAGCAGAGCGTGGAGTTGGAATGACTATGGACAGAGGAGGTGAAGTCTGGAGGCTACTGCAGGAAGCTAGGCTAGAGGCCTGGAGCGGTAGCTGTGGATAGGACAAGAAAGGTCCAGTTCTACATCTCCCGTATTTCTTTTTTTTTTTTTGTTTGTTAATTTATTAGATTTTTTTTTAAAAAAATACCAATCCAAGTTCCCACTCCCTCCCCTCCTCCCATTCCCTCCACACACCCTCCCACCCCACCCCCATCTAATCCTCAGAGAGGGTAAGGCACTTTGCTATGTGGAAGGACCAAGGCTGAGCAAGGTTTACATCCAAAGAGATTAGGATCCCAAAAAGCCAGCACATGCAGTAGGGATAAATCCTGGTGCCACTGCCAGTGGCCCCTCAGTCTGCCTCAGCCATGAAACTGTCAACCACATTCAGAGGGACTAGTTTGGTCCTATGGTTGTTCCTTTCCAGTCCGGCTGGAGCTGGTGAGCTCCAATTAGCTCAGGTAAACTGTTTCAGTGGGTGAACCCATCATGGTCTTGACCTCTTTGCTCATATTCTCATTCCTTCCACTCTTCAACTGGACTGTAAGGATCTAGGATACCATTGACTGGGACATGCTCCTTATTTTCATGTGCCATAAAAAGAAGAAAGAAGCTGCCATTTAAACTAAGATTAGGATATAACTTTCTGATCACTACAGGCTTTTCCCTCATCCTTCATTTTAGATAGTTTTACAGTTAAACATATTTAATCATATAATACTTTTGTATACATGAAATAAATATAATATAAATAAAATGCAACTGAAGAAAACTGATAAATAAAACCTTTCCTCAGAACTGAGCTCTTATTAAATTCCTCTTGGTATTGTGAGAGTTTCACATTATGTGTATTATATTTATGTTATTTCTGCTCCACCAACTCCCCCTCCCAACTTCTCCCACGCCAAATTTTTGACCTCTTCTTCTTTGATTATTGTTGTTTTACACACACTTCTGGATCTACTTATTCCACTTACTGTTGCTATATGTATATGCATTGAGGGTGGATAGCTCTGCTAGCCAGTTTCTATGTAAACTTGACACAGAGTAATTTTGGAAGGTAGAGAAACCTCAATTCAATTCAATTTCTTGATTCTACACCATCAAAATGCCTCATCAGTCTTGGCTGTGGTACTTCTACAGTAAGTCCCCAAATCAGGAAAGTGATCCTTTAACTTTTAATTATTTGAAAAGAATTTTGGCTGTTCTGTTCTGGTTCTTTGCTTTTCCATGTAAGTTTTATAGTCTTCTTGTCCTTATCTATGAAAATTCTCCTGAGGACTTTGACTAGAAGTATGTTAATTCTTCAGATTGACTTAGTAGAGAGGGAGTACTTGGCAACTTTAGTACATTAAGTCATTTGACCTGTTAGGATCTCATGTCTCTTCACTAATTAGGTCATCAGTCCTTATTAGTGCTCAGTATATAAATCCTATGGCTTTTAGGTTTATTCCTTTTGTATTTTTCATCAATTACAAATGGTACTATATTTTTTATTTACCTCTCCAATCACACATTACAGTTTATACAAGTGTAATCAGTTATTTATTATGTCTGCCATGTGTTTTGCTGTCTCGCTAAACTCACTTGCTAGTCCTATGAGTTTTGGTAAATGCTGGGATTCTCTGTATAAATAATCATCTTATTTACTGACAAGGATTATTTTTCTCCACCATTTTAAATTTGTGGACCAAATATTTTTGACGCTTCCTTTGGCCCGGGCATCTGATGCAGCGATTAGGAAGTGAATCGGCATCCTCCTCATTCCCAGTCTCAAGAAGAAAGTATTTCATTTCTCACTACTGAGTATCACAATAGCTGAAGGGGTATTTTTTAACAAGGACTCTACTTTAAATTGACAAAATTCATACATACGCACCCCCCCACACACACACACACATTTTGTACACACCCTCTTCTGAGAGTTGTTATCCTGGATGGATATCAAATTTGATCAAGTTTCCTTTATGGCTCACTTGATGCAATCATGTAGCTCCTGTTCTATCATTTTCTTGTGACAAATTGCATTAATTGGTTTTCAGATAAAGAGCCAGCCCTGCATTCCTAGGACAGACCCTCCATGGTCTTATTAACTGGGATAAACTGGTCCAAAGATAAACTCCACTTACTCATAGCTAGTTTTTCCATAGATTGATAATTGATTTGCCAAAATTTGTTGAGAGATTTTATATCTTTTTTTATGCCACTAGTCTGTATTTTGGCATAGGATACTGTCTGTGATTGGTTTGGAGATCTTTCTAAGGCTGGCCTCATATAACGAGCTTGGAAATGTTCCCTTATATGTTATTTTTTGAAAAAATATATGGAATTGATATTTATTATTAATATTTATTATTTCTTCTTTAAATGCATGGTAGCATTCACCAGTGAAATCTTATGGGGCTAAAGATTTTTTTCAATACTTAACTTTCTGAACATATGGAATATTTTATACTGACTATTTTAATGTCCATTCTGTGTTTTGATTGATGGATTTTTCACTTTAGTTGGGCTATATTTTTGGGTTCTTTACATGTCTGGTAATTTTTGACTAGATGCCAGTCGTTGCAGATTTTGCTTTGTTGGGTATGAGATATTTTTGTATTCCTATAAATATGCTTAAGCTTTGTTCTGGGAGCAGTTAAGTTACTTGAACTCAACATGATCTTTTTTTGAGTCTTACAATTTGGTAGGTGGGAGCAAAGCCATGCTTGGCCTAGAGTTAATTGTACCCTTCTACAAGGCAAGGCCCTTCTAAATACTCAATGTTCCATGAATTACAATGTCTTCAAGTATGTCTAGTGGGATAAGACATGCTTCTCAGCCCTGTGTGACTGCGGTATATTCATAATTCTTTGTGTTGTTCTTTCCCCAAGCTAAGGAAGTGTCCTCACTTTTATGCATTGATACATATGCTCCAGGACCAACTGAGACCTTCAAAGTGTTCTCTCTCTCGCTCTCTCTTTCTCTCTCTCTCTCTCTCTCTCTCTCTCTCTCTCTCTCTCTCCTGGAACTTTTTTCAAGAAATTCTAACTGCTTCCATTGTTTGGACTCTTAGGTTTGTCTTCTCAACTTAGAGACTTTGCCAATTTCTTCCAGAGTTCCTACTCTCAGAGACATAACCAGAAAACCCATTCAATGAAATAAAACAATGAAATATTAGGCTGTACCTTCTCTGCTTCCTGCCCTTCTCTATCTGAGGTCCAATGTCTTAAATAGCATGGTTTCATACAATTTTGTCTGACTCTTTAGTTATTTTAGGCCTGATGTTAAAACTGGTCCCTGTTTTTTCTTGGCTGGGTACTTCACCCATCTTTGCAATTATGTAGAATAGCAGCCCCCAACCTTCCTAATGCAATGACCCTTTAATACAGTTCTTCATGTTGCAGTGAAATTATTTTGTTGCCAAATTCATTTTGCTACTGTTATGAACCACAGTGTAAATATCTGATATGCAAGAGATCTGCTATGCAACCCCAAAGGAGACATGACCCAACAGGTTGAGAACAGCGAATGTAGAACCAAATAACTTTGACTCATTTTATGGGGATGTTGTGTGATCCTTCAATTCTCATTATCTATCAGTCTCTACAGTTATTTCCCAGGGCTTAAGGAATCTGTTCTACTATTGCCATGGAAATTCTGGCTCTCATTTTACATGTATGCCAGCTAGTTTTTAATGTGATATTTTATAAATTTTTAAAATCTTATACAGTCATACAATGCAATTTTGATGTTAGTATCTATACAGCTGAAGAGGGATGAGGCAGGATTACAGCCTGCATAGCAGAGAATTTAAGACGTTATTGTGCAATTATCCTAACATAAAATATGAGTGTGTGCTCCTCTTAGAATCAATGAAGTCAAATATTTTAACAAAAGAGCTTATTCTGATTAAATGTAATTTTGGATAGCACTACAGGTTTTGGCCTAGACCCCTAAAAAGATAAAAATTTTCCAGTTGATAATAGAGAGAGTATTGCTTGGCCTGCCCTGCATATATCTTTCATTATGCAATTACTGATAAACTTGGGTGGGATGGAAGGCTGAAAGGCTTAAATGTTAAGCCTCTTCTGTTTTGTTGGATATGTTTTTAGAGCACTAAAATTGAGATAAGGGTTTAAAATACACCATCAAAACTTTCTTAATATTGGCAGGCGTTTTGTGTTAACAATAATCATCCTTTCATTTAAAGAATAAGATCAAGTATTATCTCCAGGGAAGAGTCCTATAAATTGTGAACCTAACAGCAGATCTAAAACTAAGATAAACTTGGACATCAAAATAAGAAACCTGTGTTTGCAAAGTATTAGCTTTTCACCTTTCTCTGATTCATCAGTTCAGGACACCGACAGAATTTAAAACTTCATTCAAATGCTCTATATAGAGAAGTGAAGAAAGTATCTGCCACACTATAAAATTTTCAAAAAAATCTTTTAAGTACATTTCTTGGTATCAATTGGCTTGTGAAATGTCAGTTGCCACCCGGGTATGTGAAATGGCAGAATTCATGATTCCCATGAAGAGCTTGTCCACGGAACACAACAACATATTATCTAATCTCTCTTAAAATGTTGATTAGTAACCCAGAAATATGACCCAAAGACTGGCATAACAGTTCTGTCAACAAAGCTAGACTCGATTAGGACAGATGCAGTAGAGCAAAAAACAGTGAGCCTTTGTAGGACAGGGCGTACGGAGGAATGGGTGGCATGGTGAGAGATGTGACTGCCTTCCCCACCAAACATGCCCGTTACGCTAGTCACGCAGGAGCAGGCAGCACAATACATCCTATCTTGGAACTTTTTAGACACCCCTGTGCATAACAGGGACACAAACTACAAGAATCCTCCAATCCCCACTAAAGCAATAAGAGGTTATTGTAAAATGCAACAATGTATTACAGTTCGAAGAACAGCTTTTTCTGTTAGCATGCAGAAATTAAGTTTTGCATATTTTCCTTTTTATATTTTAATAATTATTTCATTCATGAGTAAGACAGTGTTTATATCACTTTATCCCCTCCTTCCCTACCCACAATTCTTAGGATACACATGTTGGACATACCCTAAGTTCAACAGAATGGGTAGAATTTGATTCCGGGTTGCTAAGGAACTCATAGAAACTAATGAAAGAGTGCTGAGAATTTCCCTGGATAGGATGTAGTCAACAGGTTTCCCTATATTTCCCTAGAGCCATTTTCTCAGGATCCAAAGATTGGGGCTAATGGTTCACCCATTTATTTGAGTCCATACTCTCTCACATAAAACATGACATATGAGAGACTTAGAAAATTCATAAAACACAATGATGAACTGACTGATTCCTAGTGGCTGCCGGGGTCATCTCAAAACACAAGAGCAGACTATGCTCCTCCAGCCCCTCTGTTGTATTCTGCCCATGGCTCTAGCACCCATGTTAACCCATTTTTCCCTTTTACTAGGCACGTGCAGAAAGGCATCAAAAGATACTTCTTCCCTCTTGTTTGGTGGGCTTTCCTCATCCTGCCTTATACCCTCTGCAGCCTTGAGGGTTCCTCCCTACTCTTCCCTCTGAAGCATACTAACTTTAATGCATCAGCCAAAAGGCAATGTTACTGCCCCAGCGTGAGGAATGTGGGCCCATGGGCTGTGTGGGGGTCAGAAGACTGCTGCTGAGCAGAGCAGGGCCCAACAGAAAGCTTCCCTTTCATGTGGACTTTACTTGACCTGTGGATAAACAAAGACTTGCTATTTCCAGAAATCCCATTGTTTCAACTTCTTTTGAATTTCTTTTGCAAACTTCAAAATGCACATCTTTTTGAAACTTAAGGTTCTGCAGGCCCAGCCTTTATGTCCCTGTGTTCCTCTTTTGTTTTTCCCTTACCCAGTTTGCTTTCTGTGCCCCAAAGTACTCGCTCTCAGAAATATAGCCTTTTATTCAACAACACATGGCATTCAAAACAACAATAAATGTATAATGTAGGTAGAGCATTCAACAGTCTTGATAAATGTAACCTCTTCAGGGTGGGAATGAAGACTCATGATTTGCTCTCCTCAGTCAGCAGGTTGGGTTCTAGGGAACCTGCAGTGTTTTGTGGCACATAAAAGTCTTTCAGCGTCATGCAGACCTGGTGCCTGTGGAAAACAAAAGAAGCTATTGAAACTGAAGTCAGAGACAGTTGTGAGCTGCCATGTGGGTATTGGGAATTGAACCTGGGGCCTGTGGAAAAGAAACCAGTCCTCTTAACCACTGAGCCATCTCTCAGCCTCTCTGCCCCATTTCTTAAGGAATCTTGGACAGAAGTGAAGAAAATAAAGGTATTGAATACCTACTGTGTTCCAGGCAACGTATTTATATGTGTATCTGCTCTTCATGCCTGTGTGTGGCAGTATTAGGTGTTACATATTCATGCCTGTGTATGGCAGTATTAGATATTACCTATTCATGCCTGTGTACGGCAGTATTAGATATTACCTATTCATGCCTGTGTACGGCAGTATTATATGTTACCTATTCATGCCTGTGTATGGCAGTAGTACATGTTACCTATTCATGCCTGTGTATGGCAGTAGTACATGTTACCTATTCATGCCTGTGTATGGCAGTAGTACATGTTACCTATTCATGCCTGTGTATGGCAGTAGTACATGTTACCTATTCATGCCTGTGTATGGCAGTAGTACATGTTACCTATTCATGCCT